>PITA01014153.1:0-54625 GCA_004023965.1 Spilogale gracilis | reverse complement strand
CTGTCCTATGCCACGTGCCTAGGAAGGGAGTCCGTGTGCTGGGGAGGGGGCAGGGCTGGGTGTGCAGAGTGAGCCTCAGGCAGAGAGGACCAGGTTCAGGGGTGCTGGTCCCACGCAGCTCTGTGTTCCTGAAAGGCAGGGGGTGCCCTGCTCTGCTCCGTGGTGAGGAATGGCGGCTGAGGTGCAGAGTCTTCCAGGGCGAGGGTGGAGCTGTGTGTTGGGGCGTTCTCCCCAGAAGGGAGCCGCTCGCCCTCAAGCCTGGGGATGGTGTGATGCCGTTGTCCTCCTGTTGGCCTGGGGCTCCTGTGCAGGTGTGAGAAATTGGCCGAGATCATCTGGCAGAACCGGCAGCAGATCCGCAGGGCTGAGCACCTCTGTCAGCAGCTGCCCATCCCCGGCCCAGTGGAGGAGATGCTGGCTGAGGTCAATGCCACCATCACAGACATCATCTCAGCCCTGGTGACCAGGTGACTGCTGCTTCTGGCCCCGCCCTGTCCCGGATGGTTGGCATGGGGGAGGCCAGGGTGCTTTGCCCATCGGGGTTGCGGTGGGGGGGCTCTCATTGGACTCCTTGTCTCTTTTGCCCGGGCCCTCGTCCCCTCTGTTGTCAGTTGCAGTGGCTGCTTGATGTTGACCAGTTTCTGTTGTGGATGCTCTGCAGACTGCCCTTGTCCCCTGGAGCCTGGGCCAGCTGCTGGGTCGCGTCACTGCCTCCCCTCCCCGACTCTCGTTGGCCTCCCTGGGAACAGGAGCTGTGCCGTGTGCCCTTCCTTTGCCTGCTGAGCCCCGGGAGCCTCCCCACATGGGGGGACCAGGCCCTTTTCCTGAGCCAGCATCATGTGTGGTCTGGTCCCTTGTGTCCCCGCAGCACATTCATCATTGAGAAGCAGCCCCCTCAGGTCCTGAAGACCCAGACCAAGTTTGCAGCGACAGTGCGCCTGCTGGTGGGCGGGAAGCTGAACGTGCACATGAACCCCCCCCAGGTGAAGGCCACTATCATCAGCGAGCAGCAGGCCAAGTCGCTGCTCAAGAACGAGAACACACGCAAGTATGCATGTCTTCCCTCTCATGCCTGCCTCTTTCCTGTCCTTACAACAGGAACAAAGTGCTCCCACCTCCTAGTCAGCACTCTGGCTCCCATTCTTTGTAGGAACCCCATTAGCCCTTCTGCCCTCGTCTTGCTCTCAGAGAAAGAAAATAAGGCCTTTCTTCTCTGGAAAAAGTACACAATTTTCATTTATTTAGTAGGAATACATCCAAGAAATTTCTTTTATTTTAATGTATGTTTATATCCTATATATTTTGTGCAGCTAACATTTTCTCTAAATGATACCCATTTTTACAACCTTCCTTATTGGGTCCCTCCAATATATTTTCTACCCCACATTTACTGAGACACTGCGTGGGTTCTGTGCTGAGTGTCTCTCTGCTCTGCAGTGACTACAGTGGCGAGATCCTGAACAACTGCTGTGTGATGGAGTATCACCAGGCCACCGGCACCCTCAGCGCGCACTTCCGGAACATGGTGAGAACGGGAGAAGAAAAAGAACAAATCTTCCCTAGTTGTTTGAGGGCTCTAACCTTTTTTATTTGTCTCCTTTGCAGTCCCTGAAACGAATTAAGAGGTCTGACCGTCGTGGAGCAGAGTCAGTGACAGAAGAAAAATTTACAATCCTGTTTGAATCACAGTTCAGTGTTGGTGGAAATGAGCTGGTTTTTCAAGTCAAGGTAAAGCCCTCCCTCAGCTCTGGTGCGTGCGTGTGTGTGTACTTTGTATCCCAAAAGAATTGTTTTGCTCACATAGTGTCTTAACTGTCAATGGACAGAAAGTGGGGAGACCACATCCTTAAAACTATGTCTTTCAGATTCTCTTACGATCTACAGTAATAGGCAATAGCAAATTGAAATAGCTGGGAATATAGGTAGGAATGAATCAAGGGAAACATCACTCCTGGTAAATTTGAATAACAGTTGTAAGTTTTAGACATTTGTTACTTGCTGTTTTTTCCTCGAAATATCTCTATACTCTTTCTTTTTTCTCTCTTGTTCTCCATTTGAGAACCTTACTGCCTCCTTCAGAAATATCTAAGCAACACCTCTTAAAATATCTAAAATTTCTAAGATTGCATCACTATAAAGAGTCCTGTGATTCCTGGACCCACTCAGATTCTGTATTCGACTGTGACATTTACTGAAACTTGAAGAGAGAATGAGTGTGTTGTGATAAAGAAAAAGAAGAGCAAGAGAGGAACATGTTATGCTTGGCGCTTAGCCCTTCTCTTTTGTGTTTCTAGACCCTGTCCCTCCCAGTGGTGGTGATCGTCCATGGCAGCCAGGACAACAATGCGACGGCCACTGTTCTCTGGGACAATGCTTTTGCAGAGCCTGTGAGTGGATTCCCTGGGCCTATGGGTCTCAAGATCTTGATGCTGGTGTCATGAATCTTTTTCATGCATAGAGAAGTGCAGTTTTCTGTCGTGGGAGGCAGAGTAGAGAGTACGTGGAGAATGGAAAGAGCATGAGCTTAGAATCTGGCCAAGGGTTAAACTCACAACCCGCTGTTTCCTCATGTTGTGACCACAGGGAATTCACTTTCTCTCTTTGAGCCTGAGTTTCCCTAAGTATCTGCATCACAGGGATAATAGTGCTCCATAGTGCTTTTAGAAAGATGAGATTAGGGCGCCTGGGTGGCTGAGTTGGTTAAGCGACTGCCTTCGGTTCAGGTCATGATCCCGGTCTCCAGGATCCAGTCCCATATTGGGCTCCCTGCTCGGCGGGAAGCCTGCTTCTCCCTCTCTCACTCCCCCTGCTTGTGTTCCCTCTCTGGCTGTGTTTCTCTCTGTCAAATAAAATCTTTAAAAAAAAAAAAAAAAAAAAGATGAGATTAGGTGACATTCAGGGCCACCTGGCTGGCTCAGTCAGGAAAGCATGCAAGTTTTGATCTGGGGATCACAAGTTCAGGTCCCATTTTGGGCATAGAGTTTACATAAAAAAATTAAAAATGAGGGGCGCTTGGGTGGCTCAGTTGGTTAAGCGACTGCCTTTGGCTCAGGTCATGATTCCGGAGACCCGGGATTGAGCCCCGCATTGGGCTCCCTGCTCAGCGGGAAGCCTGCTTCTCCCTCTCTCACTCCCCCTGCTTGTGTTCCCTCTCTGGCTGTGTTTCTCTCTGTCAAATAAATAAATCAAATCTTTAAAAAAAAAAAAGAGTCTGTTAAAAAAATAAATAAAATTAAAAATGAAATTAGGTAACATACAAAATACAAAATGTTTGTCACCTAGTCACTACTTAGTGAATATTCTTTTGAATCCTTGGGTCAGACCATGAATGGAATTTGGGACTCCAGAAGGTGGTGGACCTCTCAGAATGTTACTTATGGTTTAGCAGTTGCTTCCTGCCATCTCCCCTCCAATAAATGAGGGTGCCATTTAATGTCTTCTCTAAATTTTAGGTTCTGTAATTCATGCCAACTCTCATGAAGAATGAGATGCTTTGTCTAAGGGAATGAACATGATTTTGTGCATTTATGCATCAAATACTCTCTGAATACCAGTAGTGTGCGCTTGATGAGCATTTTCTAAACATCTCATTAGGAAGAGTTCTAGGTATCACATATTTCCAGGAGCAAAGTACTTCATGAAAGCCTGATAAAAGGTTCTGGTTGGCATTCAGGATGGAGAAGTATGTCCTTCTCTCATATGACTAACGTGAAGCGTCTCAGTGAGTTCTTTCAACAGTCCTCTTTATGGAACAGTATTTTTGCTGGAAAGGTGAGATTTATAGCAGAAATTCTCCCCTGTCCATTCTACAGATCCTGAGTTTGAGGCTTCTGTTGAAACTGTTTGCCTGCAGCATGTCTTGATAAGCCTCCTAGATAGGATTGCCGCCTCTCCTCTCGTTCCCCTCCCTGCTTGTCCACCAAGCTCATTCCTCATGTCACGTTGGCAGCTCTTGCAACATGTCATTGCTAAACAAATTGCCTAAATTTAGGCAATGCCTAAATAAATAAGCATTTTTAGCATTTTCAGTTGTGTTAATGACTAGTGTACAGTTTATGCTCTTTTAAAATAAATACCTACTTCTGGGATTTATTCTACAGATATACTTCCATCTCTGCCAAATGACAAAAGTAGTTACAGCATTGTTTATAGTAGCCGAAGATCCCTGGGCTGATACACAGGTGTCCATCTGTGGGGCCTGGCTAACTATAGTATTGTTCTTTATTGTTCTTCCAGACTGTGGAATATTTAGCAGCCACAGAAGAACATGTGTTTATGTGCTAATGTAAGGTCTTGGGGATATTAAGTGTAAAAGGGAGAGGTAGAACATGTGGATTATATGCTGCCATTTATATATGTATATGTATGTATAATACACACACATATATATAGAGGATTTTGTATTTATTTAGAAAGAGAGAGTGCATGAATGCAGGCAGGGATAACAGGAGAGGGAGAGAAAGATTCTCAGGCAGACTCCCTTCTGAGCAGGAGCCCAGTTGCAGGTCTCGATCTCACAACCCTGAGACCATGACCTGAGCCAAAAATCAAGAGTCAGGTGCTTAACTGAGAGAGCCACCCAGGTGGCCCCCATTTATATTTTTAAAACAGAAAAGTTAATATATACTTTCTAGCATGCATAGAATATCTTTGGAGGCATACACAATAAATTAGATTATATACTCTGGGCAGAGGAACTGGACTGCTGGGACACAGGGTTAAGAAAGTGACTTCATGGGGCACCTGGGTGGCTCAACCCATTAAGCATCTGTCTTAAGCTCAGGTCATAATCCCAGTGTTCTGGGATTGAGCCCCATATCTGGCTCCCTGCTCAGCAGGGAGTCTCCTCCTTTTCCTCTGCTGCTCTCTCTCTCTCTCAAATAAAATCTTAAAAAAAAAAAAAAGACACATCACTGTATACCCTTCTGTACTTTTTAAATTTTATATTATGTGAAGCTATTGCCTATTCCAAAACAAATTTTGTAGTAATGAAAAAATATAATGTACCGTGGCTGAATGGGATGAAAAACCGTTTATTAAAAATTCATATTATAACCTGCTTCTCAATAAGAAGTGGTCCCACTCAGTTTCCATTCTTCCACATGAAATTTTTTTCATATTGAGCTGGAGTTCAAGGATCACACTTGCACACACACACACACACACGAGTGCACACAGTTCTCTCTGCCTGCAGCTGGAGAACTAGTCTTTCAGAGTCCTATTCCCCCTGAGCTTACAGTGTAAGAGGCAGACCTTGGTCGCATTTTGTTTCTGTGGCTCTTAGAATATAGGATGAGACTGGAGGTTCAGCAGCTCATTTACAGAACACCATACTTGAGGTATCTTCTAAGTTGTGTGTGAGGAAGGTAAAATGGAACATTCTCAGTCTCACAAAACTGCCTATGTCAAAAAAGTTAGAATTTATCCTCAGGCTCAGCAAGACAAATGTTTGTAACTGCATTGAGCCATCAGTGTTTTCATTTTGTGGTTTGAGTGAATAAATCATGCAACTGTTTTCTCAGAAGGTTCTGGCTTCTCTCCGTCCCAGGGCAGGGTGCCATTCGCTGTGCCCGACAAAGTGCTGTGGCCGCAGCTGTGTGAGGCGCTCAACATGAAATTCAAGGCCGAAGTGCAGAGCAACCGGGGCCTGACCAAGGAGAACCTTGTGTTCCTGGCCCAGAAACTCTTCAACACCAGCAGCAGCCACCTTGAAGACTACAACGGCATGTCTGTGTCCTGGTCCCAGTTCAACAGGGTGAGGGACCCGCCGCCAGCTGCCCTTCAATCAGTCCCTCCAAACTAGATGCCTTCAGGAGACTTCCTGCCCTGGCCATTTGTTCTTCACAACTCTAATAAAATGGGCCCCAAGTAATAGGAAGCTCCTGAATAGATGGATAAGCACATACTTTTTTATGTAGAAAATTAGGTCTTTGAATATTTAAGTAAACTGGGCTTTTTTTTGTATCTAGTGCATTTTTTTTCCTTTATAAAGGAAATAGAGCAAAGCAAATGATAGCATATCTTACAAGAAGTAAAGCTTTTGTGATCTGAAGTCTCTGGGTCTTTCCCATTGACTCTCTGATGGTCCCTGCTGTGTAGTCCTGCAAAGCCAGGCTACCATGGCACCCTCAGCCCACCAAAGGGAATGCTGAGGGAGGAAACTTCTCCAGCATCGGGTAATCAAGATGTCACCAGTCACATCTTTGACTTTAAATCCAACTTTTGTTTCTTTGCTTACACCTCCATCTCCCGGTGTTCTAAATGCCCTAATTCAAAAAAAGCAAAGAACGAGTCAGCCCAGATCCAGGTGACAGTGTTTATAGCAGGGGGCTACCCGGTGTTGGTAACTTCTCTGTTATATTTTTCCCTTCTTCTCTCTTCCTCTCTCTCCAGTTTTTTGACGGTAGGACCATTTGGTAAAACTTGGACAGGCATGTTTATTTGTAGATTCTGACAGATGTTTGTTTTTCATTTAATTTTTTTTCAATTTAACTATATGTAGGCAATATTCCAGGTGTTACACTTGGCCTTCTTGTATTCACTGTTGTATCTCCAACCAGGAGAATTTACCAGGACGAAATTACACATTCTGGCAGTGGTTCGACGGTGTGATGGAAGTGTTAAAAAAACATCTCAAGCCTCATTGGAATGATGGGTGAGAATTGTCATTTCCTAAGTCAGCAATAGAGTATGAAGCTCTTCTTTCCACCGTTAAAACATCACCTCTGTTTCTCCTCCTTTGGCCTTTGTGATCCAGGGCTATTTTGGGTTTCGTGAATAAGCAGCAGGCCCATGACCTACTCATTAACAAGCCTGATGGGACCTTCCTGCTGAGATTCAGCGACTCTGAAATTGGCGGCATCACCATTGCTTGGAAGTTTGATTCTCGTGAGTTCCTTTTTAGAACATATCTTGGGGGCGCCTGGGAGGCTCAGATGGTTAAGCATCTGCTTTTGGCTCAGGTCATGATCTCTGGGTCCTGGGATCGAGCCCCATGTCAGGCTTCTGGCTCAGCAGGGAGTCTGCTTCTCCTTCTCTCTCTCTTCCTCTACCCTCCCCCATCTTGAATGAATAAATAAAAAAATTTAAAATATGTATATATATTGGTTCTAGTTAACTGCTTTTGTTGTAAAATTACTTCAACAAATGACTTATTGAGTACTAATTATGGGGTCAGTTCTGATGAAGGGCACACAGTTGGCTCACATGATGCAGCTGGGGCTAGTAAAGCAGCCTGCATAAAATCATATGATGGGAAACACAGTTACAAATTCTGAGAAACAAACATGTATAACCCTAAAGTGGCTACCTGTCATACAGCATTCTGTCCACAATGTAAGCTGCTTCTCTTTTGAAATGTCCAACTTCTTATTACTGAACCATGAGCTTATTTCAGTGAAGAATTACTTGGATAAGTTGGGAGTCATTAGAGTGGAAGTAATATGCTATTTTATTTTATTTTTTAAAAGATTTTATCTGACAGACAGAGATAGCAAGAAAGAGCAAGAGCAGGGAGGAGAGGGAGAAGCAGGCTCCTTGCTGAGCAGGGAGCCTGATGGTGGGGCTCAGTCCCAGGACCCTGGAATCATGACCTGAGCCAAAGGTGATGCTTAGCCAACTGAGCCACCCAGGGGCCCCATAGTAATATGATATTTTAATTATTTCTTTATCCTAATCAACATAAAGGCATGGCCACTGATGATTTCCAACCGAGAATAGTTCTTTTCTCTGATCCTCATAGTAAGAGTAGCCCACTAGTTTTTTTGCAACTTAAAGATGTTAACAGCTTTTCATAGCTCTCACCTAGCCTCTTCGTGACACAGACATGCTTCCTGGCTCTCTCATATACTTTTGTACAGGGATCAAGGATTGGAGTCAGTAAGAACTATTTCTTTTACAGAAGGACTGAAAACCATTTGAATAAAACTACCAGAGATCATGGATCTCTAGGGAAGTGCTATATGCATTACTTGCTTATCTCCCCATGGCTTTTGTAAATGACTTGACCTGTGGTCATTTGGTCATTTGTTTTTAAGACTTTTTCATGTATTGGGGCGCCTGGGTGGCTCAGTTGGTTAAGCGACTGCCTTCGGCTCAGGTCATGATCCCGGAGACCTAGGATCGAGTCCCACATCGGGCTCCCTGCTCAGCAGGAAGCCTGCTTCTCCCTCTCTTACTCCCCCTGCTCGTGTTCCCTCTCTGGCTGTGTTTCTCTCTGTTAAATAAATAAAATCTTAAAAAAAAAAAAAGACCTATTCTTATTTGTATTTAAGAGAGAGTGGAGGGGGTAGGGGCAGAGGGAGAGGGAGAGAGAACCTCAAGCAGACTCCCTGCTGAGGATGGAGCCCAACATGGGGATACAGCCCACGACCCTGAGATCATGGCATAAGCCAGAAATCAAAAGTCAAATGCTTAACCATTACGGCTGAGCCAATCAGGTGACCTACAACCTGTGGCTGTTTTTAAATGGAGATCTTTTTTGGGACAGTTTTAATAGAGAGCTTTGATCTGTAGTATATTTGGGTTTTAAGATTTCCTGTTTAGAAATCCTGCTTAGAATATGATTATTCTGTTTATTGTTCTAGAGGAAAGGATGTTTTGGAACCTGATGCCTTTTACCACCAGAGACTTCTCCATCCGGTCCCTGGCCGACCGCCTGGGGGACCTGAATTACCTTATCTACGTGTTTCCTGATCGGCCAAAAGATGAAGTGTACTCCAAATATTACACACCAGTTCCATGCGAGCCTGCCACTGGTAACAATGTTCGCATTCTGATTTGGTTTTGTTGTGATTTTAGTTTTCTTTTAGTTTTGTGTGTATATGTTTGTGTGTCTTGCATAAAAACCTACATAATTAGTATTTAGTTATTGGTGTTCAAGCATTATTCAGGGGAGTTGTAAATCCCGGACTGTATTCTTCAGTCATATCTGCTGCTAACTCTAAATATCAAATTGAAAGGAACAAATTGCTTTTATTATTATTTTTTCAAATTGTTTTTAAAGAAAGATTAGATCAAAAATTAGAAAGATAAAATTTGGGGCCCCTGGGTGGCTCAGTCGGTTAAGCATCTGCCTTCAGCTCAGGTCATGATCTCAGGGTCCTGGGATTGAGCCCCATGTTGTGCTCCCTGCTGAGTGGGGAGTCTGTTCCCCCTTTCCCTCTGCTGCTCCTCCTGTTTGCTGTCTCTGTCTCTCAAATAAATGCACTTTTAAAAAAAGATAGAACTTGTTTTTCAAAACAGATGGTTTTAGTGTTTTCTGATCATAAAAGTATTTTTTATTAATTGTAAAATTTCCGGAAAAGTTTGGAAAAGATTAGGCATCCATCCTAGGAAAGTAATTGAACGGGATGCATGCACCATGTTATCTCAGTTAGTGAGTTTGTTTATGTATGTATGTATTTGTGTGTGTAGTAAGCTTCTTCCAACATGGGGCTTGAACTCATGATCTTGACATCAAGAGTTGCATGCTCTAATGAATGAGTCAGCTAGGTTCCGTGGGTTATCTTGATAATGATTTACAGTAGAAAACTGTGAATAATCTAAATTGTAAGTCTCTCAAATAACTGACATCAAATCACCATACAGTGGAATTCTATGCAATCATTAAAGTGATATTTGTAGATTATATTTACAGACCTGCAGCTCTGCCTATGGTACATTTTTTTAAGTGGGGAGAAAAAAATCACTTCTTGACACACATTTACAGACTCATCCTCCAGAAAGGGGAATCATTCTTAGTCCCACAGAGGTCTGTTGGAGCACCTGCTCCTCCACCCACAGCCAAGAATAGATTCTGCTCATTGATTTAATGCTTGCTGACCTGATTGGCATAAAAATGATGTCTTAGTTCTTATTTTCATTTCTTTAGTTATGGGGAATGTCACATCTTTTCATAATAGTAACTAGCATAATCATAGTCGCCGAGTACTGCATTTGCTGAGTGCTTGCTGTGTGCTGCTCACTTTTCTGAGCACATTTCACATACTATCTCATTTAATCCTCAAAACAGGTGTGCAACGTAGGTCCTATGACTCTCCTCACTTTATACATATAAGGATTTGAGGCAAAGAGAAGTAAAATAATTTGCTGAAGTCCACACAGCTAGGAAGTGACCAAACCAGGGTTTGAGCTCAAACAGTCTAAGCTCCAGAGTCTGAATTTCTTAACTTCCATATTACTGGCTATTTATATTTTTTCTGTGAAGTGTGTGTGTATTCCCTGTTCATTTTTCTTTTGGAGTTCTGTTTTTTCCTAATGATGTATAAGTATTTTTACATAGTAAATAAGCCTTTTATTATATATAACAGACATTTTTCTCAGTATGTCGTTGTTCTTCTAACATTGAAGTTTTATTTTGCTAAAGTACAAAACTTGTATTTTCTATACAACCCAGTCCATCAGCCTTTTTCCTTTATAGTGTCTGTCTTTCGTATAATGCCTTCCCACCCTGCAATGATGGTTATATTTCCAAGTGGCAAAATAAGTCAGAATTTCTTAGATTTATGTGGTATTTTGGTTTTTTAAATATGTATTTATTTTATGAGAGGGAGTAGGGAGGAGGGGCAGAGGGAGAGAGAGAATCTTGAGCAGTCTCTCCACTGAGTGCAGAGCATGATTCAGGACTTGATCCCACAACTCTGCGACCATGACCTGAGCTAAAATCAAGAGTTAGATGCTTAACTGACTGAGACACTCAGGCGCCCCTAGATTTATGTGGTACTTTGGATTATTAAATCCTATTTTTTACAGCATTTCTTTGGTTTTTATCTTTTCTGCCAGTCCATAAAATCTCAATAAACTATAAAGCACAAGAAGCATTCAGTATTATAAAAAGGTAGCTCCTGACATTTGAAGCCTCTGAAGAAGCTGATTAGGATAACAAGCGACTTGTGAACCATGTAACATTTCACTATCCTGGACTGTTTCACTGACTAGCTCTTCATCCTCTTGGCCTTAGTGTCATCTTCATTATCTAACATTATTAAGACTATATGTATTCCCATACTCACATAGCCAGGAAACAAGACTTCATTCACCAACTTCAGACTCACTTCACTGGATTTCCACAGTCAGTCTTTTAAAAAGGTAACTACAACTGACCAGACCACTTGCGGATTTATCTCTTGACCTCCTACGCTCTGGTGGGGACTTAGAGGGTGGAAGAAAGACACACCAGCATTCTTCTTAACCGTCCATGGGGTATAGACAATACAAGATGAGTGACCGTCAGATTACTCCTAAATGCAGAAAGCCCAAGGAAACAAAAGAGCACACAGATACTTGAATGATACTCCCTTTCCTAAAAGAGGAGATAACTCAGAGTGACTCCAGGGACCATCAAGTCAAATTCATTCCACTCTTTGATTTCTCAGTACAACCCCTGACAAGTGTTTGTACACCTTCCGCTTGAAGCTCTCCAGTGGTGGGAAATCAGTTCTTCCCAAGACAGCACATTTCTTTTGTGGGCAGTTCTAATTATGACAACATTCTTCTCTCTGTAATTGAACATTTGTCCTCTTCTGCTCTCCTCCTAATTTTATTCCCTGGGACACAAAGCAAATCCTATCACTCTGCTGCATCAATAGCTTTAAACTTTTAAAATAGTTTTTTCTTTTTATATTTAGTGTACAGTTAATGCTTGGTTTAGATTTTTACTGAAGTGTATGCTTTCTGTGGCTTGAGGAATTTATTAACATGTCCAAGAGGCTTTAATCCTAACAGATTAAAATATTAAGTGCTTATATCAGATCCTAACATAGAATTAGGTGGTTGTGTCCTATCCTAAGAAAAGATGTGATTCTTAAGAGAGATTGCATTATTTCATTGAGAACTTTGGTTCTCATCACCGTTCCCCCTCCCTTGGCAGCTAAAGCGGTGGACGGATATGTGAAGCCACAGATCAAGCAAGTGGTCCCTGAGTAAGTACCCAGGGTCCAGCTCTGGTCTCCTGCTGCCTCCTTTCTCTCACCCCTCAGCACTGCTCCTTCCACGCATGGGCCCAGCATGGCCCAGCCCTCCCTCCCCGCCAGAAACATGGCTCAGCACTGGAGAGGGAACTGGGCTTAGTCTCCCTGGGACCAGGACCCAGGGCCCCACTCCCACAGCTGGCCCAGTGGGCACTTTGTCCTTCCACACCCCCCAAAAAGGGGCCCTCCCCACGTCAGCTGCTGCCCGGAGGCCACTGAGGCTCTGCCATGTTTCTCCTGCAGGTTTGTGAGTGCGTCTGCAGACTCTGCCGGGGCCAGCGCCACCTACATGGACCAGGCCCCCTCCCCAGCCGTGTGTCCCCAGGCTCATTATAACATGTACCCCCAGAAGTAGGTTGTGTTCTCATGGGGCTCTGCGGGGAGGAACTGGGCACCTGGCCTCAGGCTGGGCCCCTGGAGGGCAGGTGGGCAAAGGGCCCTAGAGCTCCTGTAGGTCTGAGACCACCCAGGCCGGGCTCTAGCATGTACGCAAGTGGGAGAGAGATTCAACCAGAAGATATTGGTAGTTTAGAGTGGATTTGGGCAAATGTAATCTACTCCCCTTTCCCAAAGTAGAGCTTTTTCTTGTTCTGTGTAGGACCAGATGGGCTTTAGATGTGTGGACAGCGAGGGTTAGGGGCAGCTGGGGTGGGTATTCTAGTTTGAGTGTCTGTAAGCAAAGGACTCCACTCTCCACTGTTTAGATCATGAGTGTGTTTTCCCACGAAGCCTAGGCAGAGGGTATAGGCAGTCTTGGGCCATTCACCTGGTGGGGTTTGGGGCTTAGGTTGGTCTCTGCTGCTCATCATTGAGCCTCTGACAGCCTTTCCCTTCCCTTCATCTTTTCTCTTTTCCTTCGAAGCCCTGACCCTGTTCTTGACAACGATGGGGACTTTGATCTGGATGACACAATGGATGTGGCACGGCGTGTGGAGGAGCTCTTAGGCCGACCTATGGACAGTCAGTGGATCCCTCATGCGCAGTCGTGACCCCCTCATCTCCATCTTCAGCTTCTTCATCCTTGCCAGAGGAGTTACTCTTGTGGATGTTTTAATTCCATGAATCGCTTCTCTTTGGAAACAATATTCGTAATGTGAAGTGTTAATACTAGTTGTGACTTTAGTGTTTCTGGGCATGGTGGCACCAGTGAAGGGAGTGTGTGTGTGTGTGTGTGTGTGTGTGCGCGCGCGCGCGTGCGCACGTGCGCACATGTGTGAGTTTGCACGTTGGGCTGTTTCTTCCCCTTGCTGTGCAGAGTTTAGTTGCAGCACTGGGGCCACAGAGGCTGTGGTTGTCTTAACCTTGTGCAAAAAGACAGTAGTTCCACGAACCCTGGAACGTGGCCATCTGTCTGTTCCAGTAAGAGAAGGACAAAGGGAGGAGAAAACACCTCCCCTCTGTGAGATTTGTCACTGTGTCTGCGAAGCAATTGATAAATAATCGTGATTGTCTCTGCTTTCCTTTGAAACGTAGAAACAGCCTTTTGAGAAGGAAAGCCGTCCTCCCACCTTCCCTCTCCTCTACCCGTTTTCCTGGGTAGGGATGGGTGAAGAGGGAATGTATGGTGATAGTTGGGGCAAGGGAAGTCATGTGTTGTCTGATGGGTAGTGGCTTTTTAAATAACACTTAACCCATCTGCATGTTCTCTCCCTCACCCCTCCTTCCTTCCACTCTGTGGAATTCCACTCAGCTCTCTATGTGTATACACACGCAGACACATTTGATGAACTAGAGAAAAGAGGGTCATGTAACTGCAGTTTACAGTGTTGATGTCCTTTGTGTCGTGGCCAGAGTGGAAGGCCCAGCCATTGCGTTGCTCCCTGGGACACCTGCCCTCTGAACTGCCCATCTTTCCGCCCAAGTGTGGGTACCACAAGGCTTATTGATGACGGCTATTTGCACATGGCGGTATTTTGTTTCTAAATTGAGACTTCTTGTTTTCCTCTTCCCACCCTCATCTGACATCACAATTCTTTCTTCTTGTGGCAGGTCCTGTGCCGGTCATACTCAAGTCACCTTGTTTCCCTTCACTGTTCACATGGGCTGTCTTGGGGAGGGGGGTGGCAAGAAGGAGTCTGAACCCAGGGCCAACATGTCCCACGATGTTACTGCCCACTTGGTACGGGCTGCCAGGGGTCGGGCATTGGTCATTTGCAGAAATGCAGTCAGTGGGTTTCCTGGGAAGTTTGGTAAGCTGCCAAAACAAAATGAAGCAGCTTCAGTATAACGTTGTCTACAATTTCTTCCATAGCTTTTCATCAGATGGAAGGAATGGGCTATGGCAGTCAGATGGGAAGAGAGGGAAGCAGATAGAGCTTTTGGGGCAGGCCTACAAGGCCACTCAGCCCTGGCCCCCCTCTCCAGAAGAACCAGTGACTGCACCCAGGAGAGAATGGCCCTAAAAACTTATTTTTATACATGTGAGCAAATAAACAGATATTTTTTTTACAAAAATGACTTCTGAATTTATCAGTGTTTTGATGTTAAAGGAAAATATTCCTCTGTAGTAAATTATTTATTGGAAGATGACTTTTTAAAAGCTGCTGTTTGCCCTGGCTTGGTTTCATACACTGATTTATTTTTCTATGCCAGGCAGTAGAATCTCTGAGGAGCAGGCCGACCCCTCCATGATACCAGCATTGATCTAGGATGCGGCTAAGCCCTTTACATGCCCCTTAAGATATGATTAAAATCCCACCCGTGAGGATAAGAGCAGTAGGGAAAGGGGAAAAGGAAGCTGGACTGCTCTCAGCCCCTGACCTTCCTGTCCCACAGGCTTCACCAACACTGGCCTGTGAGTGCTGCCTTGGGAGTTCCAGGGACCCTGACAGGTGGGGCCTGACACGCCTTCAGCCCTGAGCGGGCCCAGCCCCCGGGAATGCTGAAGGCAGAGTTTGCCCTTTGCAGCTGGCACTGGGGTTGCAGGTACTGAGAATTGTGGCTGCCCTGAGCGTAGGGGTCCTGTGCTTGTACAGTTACTGAGCTGTCCTCAGTTTTCCTGAGGCTGTTGCCTAGAGATGGGAGAGATTTTTGACTGAAAGCTGTGCTCGCTGTCTTCGTTGTATTTTCTCTTTTCTCCCTGTTCCTGCAAACCACAAAAGAGGCAGTGGCAAATCCCGCACCTCTGCCTCTCACTTGCTCCCAGACACACACACACACACACACACACACACACACACACACACCCCCCATCATCATCATCATCAAAACGTTTCAATGTGTGGTATGCGCAGGGTTTCATAGGGGGGTGGGGAGACTAAAAGTGAGTATAACAAAGTGGAAGTATACTTTTTATAATTTTTCTTTTTAAAACTTTGTGAAATTATTTCAGATACATATTTTAGTGTTGAGGCAGATTAGTATATAGCCACCAAAAAAGTATTATGTACACTTTGGGGCAGTCACAAAATTGTGTATTTTATGTTATAATAAAGGCTTCCTCTGAAGGGACAACACTGACTTCTGTTTTTATTTTTTTCTGTCAGGTGGTAAGAGAGGGTAGTTTTGATAGGGAAATATTTGAAATCATCAGTCTGACTGTGAAAAGCAGAACTAGTTGGGAATTGGCCTCAGAATGTCTTTAGCTTTGATGGAAGAGGGGGCATTTCTGAACTGCCTGTTCATACATAACATGTTTTAAAAATTAGAATGATAGGCTGTATCTCCTGCCTCCTGATCCACACTCTTCCCGTTAGAAAGCTGATCCTTGGGGCACCTGGGTGGCTCAGTTGGTTGAGCAACTGCCTTCGGCACAGGTCATGATCCTGGAGACCTGGGTTCGAGTTACACATCGGGCTTCCTGCTCGGCGGGAAGCCTGCTTCTCCCTCTTTCACTCCCCCTGCTTGTGTTCACTCTCTGGCTGTGTTTCTCTCTGTCAAATAAATAAAATCTTAAAAAAAAAGAAAAAGAAAGAAAGCTGATCCTTGGGGCGCCTGGGTGGCTCGGTTGGTTAAGTGTCTGCCTTCGACTTGGGTCATGATCCTGAGGTCCTGGGATCAAGTCCCACGTCTTTGGGCTCCCTGCTGAGCAGGGAACCTGGTTCTCCCTCTCCCCCTGCACATGCTCTCTCTGTCTCAAATGAATAAATAAAATCTTTAAAAAAAAAAAGTTCATCCTTAAACTTCAGCACATTTCAAGTCCCCACCATGCACAGGGCATGGTATGTGGGACAAGAAATCATTCTGCCCTCAAGATGATTATGACTGGGGAAAGAAGGCCATACAACCAGTCGTGATAGGATATTGGCTCATGCTGCAATAAAGTTATCCTGAGGACGTTACTGAATACAAGAGAACGTGGAGAAAGGGCACCAATTACCTTGAGCTGACTTCTAAAGAACACACAGGAATTAAGAAAGGAAAGGCATTTGGCCAGAGAGACCAGAGCAGGCAGGGACTGGAGAGGAAGGAGGGCGGGATGATCTCCAGGTCATAAGATTGAGCCCAGTTTGAGACTCAGAGCAGACCCCGCTTGAAATTCCCTCTCCCTCTGCCTCTGCGCACCCTCTCCAACCCATGCTCACTCACTCTCTCAAATAAAATTTTTTTTAATGATCAGGGGTAGGAGATGTGTATGGATGAGTGCACGGGGGCATGAAAGAGACAGGCTTTGAAACAGAGAACTTCAAATCCTCCAAGGAACGGACTTCCTTTGCAAGAGAAGTTCAAGCTTAAGGGTACTTTCGGAAACACTGGAGGTTGTGGTGTGGTGAAAGGCAAATGGCAGGAGCACAATAGCTTTGTTGGAGAGAGAGCCTAAAGGGGGCTAGCTGGTGTGCTGCAGAGAGATGGGAGGAGCTCTCTGGTGGTCAGAACAAATCTCAAACACTGGCCGTGAAATTGTCCCTTTAAAGAAGCCTGAATTTGGTTCGATCAGTTTCTGGAGCAATGTATTCCCCCAAAGCATTGTTGAAAAATAGGTGATAATCAGCTAACAGTGCATGTGGCTTAACAGGTGGTGTGGTCAGGGAAAGAGACCCATCTGTGAAAATCACTGGAGTGTTAGGTCGACTGTGGGCATACTCAAGTCTAAGTAGATAGACTCCCTAAAATGATCCAGCCGCTCACTAAGCAAGTAAATAACAGTAACAAGCCCTGGAAAATTCACAAATATATGGAAGTTAAACAATATACTCCTAAATAACCAACTGAGATAGATTTAAGTTAAAATAGTCACATTTCACAATAAGCAAGTCAAAACTTACTACAAAGTAACAGTAATCAACATAGTGTGATACTGGCATAAGGATAGACGTGGATCAGTGGCATAGACTTCAGAGTCCAGAAGGAAACCCATGTGTCTGTGGTCAACTGATTTTTGACAAGGGTGCCAAGACCATGCAATGGGGAAAGAACAGTTGTTTTAACAAGTGATACAGAGACAAGTGAGCCTGACATCACATACAAAAATTAACTCAAAATGGATCAAAGTCCTAAGAAGAAGAGCTAAAACTATAAAATTCAGAAGACACCATAGAAAGCTTCATGATACTGGATTTGGCAATGATTTCTTGGCCACAAAACCATGAGCATCAAGGACGTCAACAAAATGAAAACTTTTGCGCATCAAAGGACACTGTTAGCACAGTGAATAGGCAACTCGCAGACTGGGAGAAAATACATGTAAATCATATGTCTGATTAGGGATTACTATCCAGAATATATAAAGAACTCTACAACAACAACTTTTTTTAAAAAAAAGTTTATTTATTTGACAAAGAGATCACAAGTAGAGAGGCAGGCAGAGAGAGGAGGAAGCAGACTCCCTGCTGAGCAGAGAGCCCGATGCGGGCCTCAATCCCAGGACCCTGAGATCAGGACCTGAGCTGAAAGCAGAGGCTTTAACCCACTGAGCCACCCAGGCGCCCAACAACTTTTTTTTTTGTTAAATATTTTATTTATTAGAAAGAGAGTGAGAGAGCGCATGAGAGGGGAGAAGGTCAGAGGGAGAAGCAGACTCCCCGCGGAGCTGGGAGCCCGATGCGGAACTCGATTCCAGGACTCCAGGATCATGACCAGAGCTGAAGGCAGTGGCTTAACCAACTCAGCCACCCAGGCGCCCCAACAACAACAACTTTTAAATGGAAAGGAAGTGAACAGGCATTAAAGATAAACAGGTGGACAATAAGCACACAACAGATGCTCAATAATTAGAAATGCAAATCTACAATGAGATACCACTTCTTAAACTAGATTGGCCATTGTCAAAGCAAAACAAAACAAAATAACTAGTAGGGAATGTGCAGAAGTTGGAACCTGTGTGCACTGTGGGGAGGCATGTAAACTGGTGTAGCTGCTGTGAAGATTGCATGGAGCTTCCTCGAAAAGTTAAACAGAGAATTACCACGTGATCCAGCACTTCCACTTCCAGGTAGATCCTCAAAAAAAATTGGCAGCAGGGACTCAAATAGATATTTGTACATCTGTGTTCATAGCAGCATTATTTACACTAACCAAAAGATGAAAACAACATAAATGTCTATCAGTGGATGAGTGGATAAACTAAATGTGGTCTAGACATAATGGAATATCACTCAGGTTTTAAAAAAGAATGAAATTCTGACACATGCTACGACATAGGTGAATCTTGAAGCCATGCTGAAAGAATTAGACACTAAGGGACAGTTATTGTACATTTGCCTTTATATTAGGTACTGGGAGTAATTAGATTCATAAAGACAGAAATAGAATCATGGTCATCATCAGGGGCTGGGGGGAAGAGGAGTGGGGAGTTATTGTTTAATGAGGTTTAGTTTAAGAAGATGAAAAAGTTCTGGAGATGGATGGTGGTGATGGCTGATATGGTTAAAATGGTAAGCCTCGGGGCGCCTGGGTGGCTCAGTTGGTTAAGCGACTGCCTTCAGGTCAGGTCATGATCCCGGAGACCCGGGATCGAGTCCCACATCGGGCTCCCTGCTTGACGGGAAGCCTGCTTCTCCCTCTCTCACTCCCCCTGCTTGTGTTCCCTCTCTGGCTGTGTTTCTCTCTGTCAAATAAAATCTTTTAAAAAAAAATAAAAAATAAAATGGTAAGCCTCATGCATATTTTATCACCATAAAAAATAAAAGCCTATATGTAAGAGCTAAGATTATAAGATGATTATAAGAAAACATACAAGGGGCGCCTGGGTGGCTCAGTTGGTTAAGCGACTGCCTTCGGCTCAGGTCATGATCCCGGAGACCTGGGATTGAGCCCCGCATCGGGCTCCCTGCTCAGCGGGAAGCCTGCTTCTCCTTCTCTCACTCCTCCTGCTTGTGTTCCCTCTCTGGCTGTGTTTCTCCCTGTCAAATAATTAAATAAAATCTAAAAAAAAAAAAGAAAGAAAGAAAGAAAGAAAACATACAAGTGGGCACCTGGGTGGCTCAGTTGGTTGAGCGACTGCCTTCGGCTCAGGTCATGATCCCGGAGACCCGGGATTCGAGTCCCACATCGGGCTCCCTGCTCAGCGGGAAGCCTGCTTCTCCCTCTCTCACTCCCCCTGCTTGTGTTCCCCCTCTGGCTGTGTTTCTCTCTGTCAAATAAATAAAATCTTTTAAAAAAAAAAAAAAAAGAAGAAGAAAACATACAAGTAAATCTTAATGACCTAAGATTTAACGATGGATCCCTAGTTATGACACCAAAAGCACAAGCAACAAAAGAAAAAGTATATAATTTGGCTTCATTGAAATTTAAAGTTTTGTACTTCAAGGGACACTGTCAAGAAAATGAAAAGACAGCCCACAAAATGAAAGAAAATATTTGGCAAATCATCTGATAGGGGACTTGAATGCAAAATATATACAGAACTCTTATAGCTTAATAAAAGGACAACTAGGGGCACCTGGGTGGCTCAGTTGGTTAAGCAGCTGCCTTTGGCTCAGGTCATAATCCCAGGGTCCTGGGCTTCCTGCTCAGCAGGGGAGTCTGCTTCTCCTTCTCTGCTGCTGCCCCTGCTCATGCTCTCTCCCTCTCTCCCTCTTAAATAAAATCTTAAAAAAAAAAAAAAAAGACAAATAGCCCAACAAGAAATAGGTGAGGGATCTGAAAAGACATTTCTTTATAGAAGTATACAAATGGCCAATAGATACATGAAAAGATGCTTGATCATTGGTCATCGGGAACCATGCAAATTAAAAGAGATGCAGTGGGCACCTGGATGGCTCACCTGGTAGAGCACATGACTCTTGATCTCAGGGTCATGAGTTCAAGCCCCATGCTGGGTGTGGAGCCTACTTAAGAACCAACAAACAAATGAACAAACAAAAAACCAGACTCAAGTTACTTCACACCCCCCAGATTGGCTATAATCAAAAAGACAGGTGATAACAAGTGTCAGCAAGGACACAGGGAAACTGGAACCCTCATTTACTGCTGGTGGGGATGTAAAATGGTGTGCCCACTATGGAAACCAGTTCAGCAGTTCCTTAAACAGTTAAATGAAGAGTCACTATATGATCCATCTATTCCATTCATTGGACTGTGATAAATCCCTTGCATTCATTACATTTTTATGCAAGAAAAATAAAAACATATGTCCACAGAAAAACTTGTACACAAATGTCCATAACAGCATTATATGTGGTAGCCAAAGAACAGAAAAGACTCAAATGCCCATCACCTGATGAATGGGTAAATAAATGTGATATGGCATATCCATATAATCAAATAGTACAGTACTACATGGAAGAAGCCAGAAAACATGTTAAGTGAAAGAAGCCAGACACATGTTACATAATTCCACTTACATGAAATCTCCAGGGTGGGGAAAATCTATATATAGAGAAGGTAGATTTGTGATTGCTTATGCTGGGGGTGGGAGATGGGATAGGACTGGGGGGGGTGACAGCTAAAGGGTATGGGGTTTCTTTCAAGGTGATGAAAATGTTATGAAATTGACTGTTGGTGTGACACAGATCTGTGAATATAGTAGAAAGCCGTTGAATTGTGAATTATACCTAACAAAGCTGTTCTTTGAAAAAAATCAAGTGCAACACCTAAATAAGAAATGAAAAGGGGTGAGATCAAAGTGGGGCAGCCTGATAGCAAGAGCACAGCTGTGCAAAGGTGCTCTGTTGTGCAAGGGAGAGAGCCCCTAGAAGACAGATGAGGGGTTGACGAGAAGGGTCTTAGTGTTCAAGAGCCTGGATCCAGAGCACAGGAGTAGGGAGGGCTTAACCACAGGCCGCAGAAGAACCTCATTCTGAAGCAGAGGTTCTCAAACTTCACAGTGAGAGGGTAGGAGCCTAACCGAGGTGGGCCCCCTTATGACACTGTGTCAAAAAGATGGGAGAAGTTTGTTTTTCCTTGGCATAAAGCCTATTAGCTAACACCGATGGTGACCCCAATTACCAGGTAAAGTTGGGATGAGCTATGGGTGACAAATACTGCTGTCAAGTCCCTTCCCTTGGGGACTAGTTATTATCTTTTTTTTTTTTTTTTTTTTTTTAGGTTTTATTTATTTGAGAGAGAGAGAGAGCTTGAGATCAGGGGAGGGAGAAGTAGACCACGGGGGCTGGTCCCAGGACACTGGGATGACACCTGAGCTGAAAGCAGCCACTTAACCTTTAATGGACTGAGCCACCTAGGTGTGTAATGGGTTCTGGCAGAGTGGCTAGGTAAGGGAGGGAGATGCTCTTCTGCCTTTGCATTCTCTTAGCCATTGCCTGTGATATGCATCTCATTCTGGTTTATGCTTATTCAAAAACAACAGTGCCTCCTTTCTCTACTACCTTTGCCAGGGAAAGCTAGTAGATCTTCGTGGAGAAGGCTTGTGGATTGGAAGAAAATTCTGTTTTTTAAACAGTTCTCAAGCTTGAATCTGCTATTCTGGGGTGTGCCCTTCTTGCAACACAAGCTGCTTTGTGGCACTCTTTTCCACAATCAGCTTTCTATTCCTTCTCCTGCAGGAGTCGAAGACCACAATTCTCTGGCAGGGAGTTTCCTCCCATCTGTCTGCTTCCGTGCGCTGCCAGCTAGTGGGCCCTTAGGCAAATGGCCCCTTTAAGAGCCCCCCCTCCCAGCTCCTCCCTCAGGCCTGCGGCCGGATTTCCCCATCAGGGCCCCACCCTTTAAAGCCAGGGCTCCATCTTTCTGGTTGGCTGTGTACACAAACCGGAGGGCCCAGCGGTCCCTGGGTGCTGAGAGTGGGCACAAGTGGGCTGTGACAGGTGCATGTGGGACGTGGAACCACCGCCCGGGGCTTAGGAGGGACCCAGAGTGGGGCAGGGAGGATCCTGGGCTGAAGCAGAGCCACTCCGTAGTGGGAGTGGGTTGGAGGCGACACTCGCTGGGCAGCCTCTGGGTGCCAGGCACCGTGTCAAACCCTTTCTGTAGCTTCTGCAAGCTATTATTTTTTTTTTTTAAGATTTTATTCATTTATTTGACAGAGAGAGAGATCACAAGTAGGCAGAGAGGCAGGGAGAGAGGAGGAAACGGGCTCCCTGCTGAGCAGAGAGCCCGATGTGGGTCTCGATCCCAGGACCCTGAGATCATGACCTGAGCTGAAGGCAGAGGCTTAACCCTCTGAGCCACCCAGGCACCCTCTTCTGCAAGCTATTATTATTCCCCTTTTACAGATAGGGCAACGGATCCCAGAGCAGCTAGCTGACTGCCCAGGGCCCTACAGCTAACCAAGTGGCAGCGCCAGGGTCTGAGCTCAGGTCAGTGTGACTCCAAAGCCTTAATATCCTCCCCTCTGCCATCACCTGCCTGATGGGTCCTGGCTTCTTCCCAGACTTTCATTTTCCTTGGTTTCTTATGTGGTAGAGTGGGGTTTCGTGGGGTGGGGGCGGGGAATGGGTTATCCTCTCCTCCCCCAGTACCAAAACCTGGGTCCCTTCCTCCTCCCAGGAGCTGCTTGGAGATGATGCTGCTGCTGCTCCTCCCCCTCTCCCTCCTCCTCCTCCTCCTCCTGCTGCTGCTGCTGCCACCCCTGGCCTCACTCCGGCAGCCCCAGGATGCCAGGCTGTCGTGGCTTGCTGGCCTCCAGCACCGTGTGGCGGGAGGGGCCCTGTGCTGGGCGGCCTCCTGGCAGCGGCAGAGACTGGAGCAGAGCACACTGCACGCAAGCCAGAGCCAGCAGCAGGCCCTGAGCTGGTGTCTGCGGGGAGCCCAAAGGCCCCGCGGGAGCACAGGTGTGTTTCTAAGGGTCTGGGGAGGTAGCCCAAGCAGAGAAACACCACAGGACAGTCAAATCCCTGGACCTGAGGACCTCCCTTCTCCCCTTCTACTGCCAGCACAGAGGGGCCCAACCCAAAGACCGTACCCAGGCTCAGGATTTTTCAAGATGCATGTTCTGTCCCTGGGCCCCAGGGGCCTTGCCCCACAGGCCTATGATAGGTTCCTCCCTCAAGGGTCTTACCAATCTTGCCTGAACTTCTTGGGAAACTGTGGCTTCAGGATGAGTTTATGATGTCTTTGGAGCTACAGATTTAAGCACCTTCCGGAACCATCTCCCTCTGATCAAGGCCAGCCAGGCCCAGGAAGAAGAAAGTGGGGGGCAGCTCCTGCCCCCTACATCAACCCAGCACTACGGGGAGGCCTCCCTACAGGTAAACTGAGAAGGCTGGAGCCTAGCTCCACCAGAGCCCCCTACTTGCAGCAAACCCTCCCATCAGGGTGGGCAAAGAACTCCCAACCTGGGGGCTCAGGCCCTGGCTCAGGTCCAGGCCCGACACCCTCTCTTTTCTCCCCGCACAGGCCACCTTGCTGGGTCTGGCAGCCCTAAGCAAGGCCTACCCAGAAGTGCTGACTCCGGGAAGCATTGCCTGTGTGACCCCCACGTCCCCCTGGCCTTGCCCTCTCCCCTGGCCTTGGGATATCCTGGGCCAGGTTGTTAGTAGCCCTGGCACCAAGCGCCCTGGGGCCCTACTGCTGGAGGCTCTGAGGTCCCCAGAGCTGCGGGCATTGGAAGCTGGGACAGCAGCTGAACTCCTGGATGTCTTTTTGGGCCTGGAGGCCGATGGCGAAGAGCTGGCCGAGGCAGTGGCTGCCGGGAACCCAGGACCCCCTCTCCCCAGGCGGGCAGCAGAGCTGAGGGAGGCCCTAGACCTGGGGCCACGAGGACTGGCCCTCCGACTCTGGCCAAAGCTACAGGTGGTGGTGACTCTAGACGCAGGAGGCCAGGCTGAGGCGGTGGCTGCCCTGGGGGCCTTGTGGTGCCAAGGGCTAGCCTTCTTCTCACCTGCTTACGCCGCCTCTGGAGGTCAGCAGGACTCAGGGCTCATGAGCTGGGGGACAGGGGGCAGAGAGCGCACAGCTAGCTGCCAAGTAGTGAGCCCTGCATAGTCACCTCATTTAATCCCCCCAACCCCAACAGCTCCATTTTACACGTGCAGAAACTGAGGTTCGGGTAGGTTACGAGATTCGCACACATTGCCCCAGCACCAACGCTTACCCAAGGGTCTGCCACCCTCAGAGCCCCTGCTTCTTCCCAATCAGGGTCTCAGAGGCAGTGCACTGAGCCTGCGGGAGGGGTGGAAGGGCAGGAGTGAGCTCAGTTGCGCAGAGAAGGGAGACTGGGGTCTAGTGGGAGGGGTTCTTCCCTAGCAGACGGCAGCGGCACCCCCAGCAGAAGGGCTGCTTGCTCCCCACAGGGGTAGTGGGACTAAACCTGTGGCCGGAGCAAGCCCGTGGGCTCTACCTTCTGCCCCCTGGAGCTCCTTTCATCGAGCTGCTCCCAGTCAAGGAAGGCGCCCAGGAAGAGGCAGCCTCCACCGTCCTGCTGGCCGAGGCCCAGAAGGGCAAAGAGTATGAGCTGGTGCTGACCAACCACACCGGCCTCACCAGGTGATCACCTGCCTTCCCCCAGGTCACCTCAGGCCCTCTGCGACCTTACTAAGGGCCAGGGATATGAACTAATGGGCCCTAAGGCCTGAGCTCACCACCACCACTGCCCTGTCAGGTGTCGCCTGGGTGACGTGGTACAGGTGGTTGGGGCCTACAATCAGTGTCCGGTCATCAGGTTCGTTGGCAGGTAGGCAACTCCCCAGGGGAGCTGAGGGGCCATCCTTGTGCCCTAGGCTCCTCTGCCTCCCCCTTCCTCCTCCCTAGGCTGGGCCAGGCCCTGAATGTGCGAGGAGAAGACATTCAAGAGGACATGTTCTCTGAGGCCCTGGGCCGGGCGGTAGGACAGTGGCCAGGGGCCAAACTGTTAGACCATAGCTGTGTGGAGAGCAACATTCTGGGTAAGCTTCTTCATCAGCCCCTGCCCCCCATTCTTGAGTAGGCTGCCACCCCCATACTATACCCATTCTGAAGGAAGAACTCTAGAAAAGTAAGATCCAGCCTCTTTTGCTGCTCCTAACAAAAGTCCTTCCCCCACGTGTAACTCCCATCCTTCCTGACCTGTTTCACAGTTGCGATTAGGCTTTGGGTTCCTCTCCATTTCCCTCCTTCTTGGCCAAGAAATTCCTTTTCTCCCGTGAACCTCAGAGTGGGGTAGAACAGACGGGGGCACAGGGATTGGCGTTGGAAGCCGCCCGGTTCACAAAAGTACGTGTGCATGGGGGTTGGTCCACAGATTCCTTCGAGGGCTCTGCTCCCCACTATGAGGTGTTCGTGGCGCTAAGGGGGCTGAGGAACCTGTCAGAGGAAAATCGAGATAAGGTAAACAAGACAGGGACAGGGCATGACTGCATGTCCCCTTCACTCTGCATCCCCCCAGGTGCCCTGGGCACAGTGCAGGGAGGGGGACCAGGGGGCTCGGGAGGAGAACCTCCCTGGGGGCTGGGGGAGGGGAGAGATGAGGTCCACAGACATGTGCGTACACATGAAATGCCTGCCACGCACCTGCCGGTGCCATCAGGTGCCCCTCAGCCATGGGCCGCAGAGCCACACAGCAGCCTCACTCCAGCCGTTCTGTTCCCAGCTTGACCACTGCCTTCAGGAAGTCTGTCCCCGCTACAAGTCCCTGCGGTTCCGGGGCAGCGTGGGCCCTGCCAGAGTTCACCTGGTGGGGGACGGGGCCTTCAGAGAACTCCGGGCTACCCTTGCAGCCTGCCCCTCATCCCCCTTTCCTCCTGAGATGCCCCGGGTCCTCAGGCACAGGCATCTGGCCCAGTGTCTGCAGAGGAGGGTACTGTCCTGAGCTGAGGCCTGCCCACTGGGCCCTCCGCCTTCAGAGGCTGCTTCACCTCTTCCCCCGCGGCCTCTCTGGATGGGAACCCTTGGCCAGGGTCTTCAACTCTATGTCACCGACAGTGGCCCATCAGAGCCGCAGGGCCTTAGGAAGGTCCGACCTGCAGCCCGGGCTGAGCAGCTGACGTCAGCAGACACCTGCCCGGAGCCCCAGGGCCCCCTCCGGAGGACACTGCTAGAGTTCCCTCACAGGCCATGCTCCCGGCCCAATGCACCGTGCAGGCTGGGAGTGTCTGCAGTTCATGCTCCCAGGAGAGACCCTCTGCAAGAAACAGGAGTGGGAGAAGAAGAGCCTGGCGTCATTGTCCCTCAGGGCGACAGTTCTGAAGTGTACTCTGCTCCAGTTGCCCATACTGGTAACCCTCTCAATAACAGTTCTTCCTGGTTTTCTTTCCATCTCTCCAGTCCCCACTCCCTATCTGCTTTCTAAGATCACCTCCCAAATAAACCTCTGGCACCAGATTCTTGACTCAGGGTCTACTTAAGGAGAAACTGTAAGAGCCCTCTTGGCTCTGTTTCTGCTGCTGCCTGGCTCCCCCCACCCCGCCTTTGGCTCTGGACACCAGGGCTCTCCCCCAACTCCCCAGCCCAGGTCAGGGTAGGCCCCGAGTATGTGTGCACCTCTTTCCACTCCAATCTGATCCGAAATGTGGAGGGAATGCTCCCCAACTTCCCTTGCCCCAGCTTAGCATAGGTCTCTGCCTGGCCCAACACCCACAAATCACTTCCCTGGGTAGGGGCTGTACTGCAAATCATGAAGTATCCCAACAGGAAGCAATCCCAGAGACAATGGGGCTTAACTGTCCATCTTACCAGTGGGGAAAATGAAGTTTCATGAGTCTGAGGGGCTCACCCCAAGGCCCCACTGCTCCTAAGTAACAGGGTCCCAGTTCCCGATCAGTTGCTAAGTCTCCAATTCTGCCTCTGAATTACTTCTGGATTCCGTGTCCCCCATCCAGGCCACCCAACCCCCCATTAGTCTCATGATTCTTTCCTGCTAAAACTTTCCATGGCTTCCCAGTGACCCCAGCATCGAGACCAATCAGCCGAGCCTATAAGACTCTTTGACCCATCCTGGCCCTCGATCACCTGTCCAGCCACCTCTCCCCTGTGAGGGAAGCCACAACTGTGACAACCGCACCCTACTATCCCACATTAGTTAAGCACTGTTACCTCCAAGTCTGCTCAACATGTGTCTCCTGCACGATGCCTTCTCCCCAAACTTCCCCGATGGAAATCCACTTTGCATTCCCGGCCTTTTCGGGGTCCTTTCTCCCACAGAGCTGTCATTATCCCGGGTTGCCTCCCTACCTGGACTTTGGAGCTCCAGGAGAACTGGGCCATGTCCAATGCACACCGTTCCTCCAGCGCCCAGTGCTGGTCCTGGCAAGGAGCTCAACAGACATGCCCCATATCAAAGAGAGACTCTGGTTCTTAGCTGGTACGGTCCTTGCCCAGGGTGGCTCACTCCTGGCTGATGGTGGGATGGGACTCCATCCCCCACCCCAGGCAGCCTGACCAGAAAGGAAACTGGGTAGGTCAGAGGACAGCACCAGGTTTGGCTATTTTCCTCTCCCTGCCCAGGTTCATTTTCCAAGATTTTTCACCTTAGAGGTTGGTGGAAGGGGGAGAGGGAAGGAGAGAGTGGGAGAGAAGGGAGAGGCTGCTAAGAAGTCTTTTTCATAAAGGAAGAGCCGAGGAACCTGACAGACCCCAGGGCGGCAACAAGGAGCAGAAGGGGGAAGCCTGCTGCCCAGCTGCCCTCCCCCCTACCACATACACCATGTAGAGCCTGGGGCTCACAGTGGCTTTCTCTCCTGCCCTAATTAGCAGCTACCCAGCGCCCCCCTCATTGTCCCAGACCAGCGCCCCAGCCAAGGCCTCTTTTGTGCTTCCAGATTCCTGGGTGCAAGGTGGCCTCATTAGTGCCCAGAGACCGCCCCATCTCCAGGGAGCAGGCGGACAGACAAGGGGGGTACCGGGGGCACAATGATCAAACTCCCGCTTCTGAGAGCCTTGGCGGCCATTCTTTGGGTCCAACCTGGAGACGGCCCCCCTGCAGGAGGCTAATCTTAGACTTGCCTTTGTCTGGACCCAGAGTGGACGCAAGTACCCGTCTGTCCCCCACCACTTCAGCACACTATAAACCCTAGGCCCTTGTTCGGGGGTCACAGTCAACGGCCTCAAAGTTCCTGGCTATTCGGACCACTGCAAACACCCTTCCTGGCTAACCCACTCTGAGCTCCAGACACCATGAGCCCTCCCTCTACAAAGGTAAAGACCCAGGGTTGGAAGGGTGACTCGGGTGACTCATACCAGATGGGCAATGGGAATGCTTACCAGGAGGCTGGGACGAAGGCTGCGGTGTGTGCTCCTGGTCTTTTCCCATGTGGGCTCCGAGGCAGGGGACTGGGTGGAGCCTTGGCAGAGAGCCATGGGGGGCTCTCAAGGGTCTAAGTGCCTTCTCCTGAGAGCTTGGGCCTCTGGGGCTGTGTTTGCACCTGTCCCATGTCCCCCTCCCGAAGCCTGCACTGTAGAAATGATTTAATACCCATTCACCAGGGAGGAAGTTGTGCCCTAAGAGGGCACAAGTCCTAAGCGACAGAGTGCAGTTCCCGCCCCCGACCCCACGCAAGGGAGCACACGGACAACTTGGAACTTGCCAGTCCTTGACTGGCACGTATTTGTGCAGGGAGGGCCTCTGTTTCCCTGAGTGAACAAAGTTCTGGTGCAGACGGACTCATACATCCTATTTTCAGGTGCAGTGGTAAGCGCTTTAATGGGGATACGAAGGACTAAGAGTACCCAGAAAAGAGGGATTCCCTCTGCCTGGGGGCGGAGGAGGGGTCTCAAAGAGCTTCCTGGAGGAGATGCTGTGCAGGTACTTGAGACGTTAGCAGATAGAGCAGCCAGCGAGCCCTCCACAGAGGCAGCCTTGCGCAGCGCCCGGGAAACCGGCAGACAAGGAATAGGAGCGCAGGCGAAGAGCGGGCGCCGAGCCAAATGGGCGGGGCTTGGGCGAAGGGGCTAGAAGCCCGCGCCGCGGGAAGACCACCCAGCACCTGGCTCGCATCTCCCTAGGTCCCCTGGGCCGCCGTGACGCTGCTGCTGCTGCTGTTGCTGCCACCCGCGCTGCTGTCGCCCGGAGCGGCCGCGCAGCCCCTGCCCGACTGCTGTCGCCAGAAGACGTGCTCCTGCCGCCTCTACGAGCTGCTGCACGGCGCGGGCAACCATGCGGCTGGCATCCTCACGCTGGGTAAGCGGCGGCCAGGACCCCCGGGCCTCCAGGGCCGGCTGCAGCGCCTCCTGCAGGCCAGCGGCAACCATGCGGCCGGCATCCTGACCATGGGCCGCCGCGCAGGCGCAGAGCCAGCGCCGCGCCCCTGCCCCGGGCGCCGCTGTCCCGCGGTGGCTGCCGCCGCCGCCTCTGCTGCACCTGGAAGGCGATCCGGAGTCTGAGCCCAAGATCGTGCCCTGTTCTGGCCCTGCCCTCTCCTCGCTGCCCGCCCGGTGTCAGCCCCCAGAAGAAGGGCAATAAAGACAAGTCTTTTAGTGTCGCTCGTCTCTGTTCTGTGTGATCGCATCCCGTCCTGCAGGGGGCATGAGAGTTCTTCGAACTCTAAAGAGCCTGAGGGCCTAGACGCCAGGGCTGGGGCACCTCTGCTCTGGCGTCTTCGAACTCAAACACAGAGCAGGGAATCCTGCGAGGAGGCTCCGTGGCACGGAGAGAACATGTGCATCCTTGGAGGGGAGGATGGGGGACAGACACGGCCCTGATGCTCTTCTAGGCATTCTGTATCTCGGCCTTTACAGACAGAAAGGGAAGGGAGGGGGAGCAAGGAATGTTGCCCAGAGGAGCAGAGTCTGCCTGGGAAGGAATAGGAGCCGAGCTTGCCCAAAAGGCAAATAAAAGAATATAAGGTTCAACATGAATCTTCCAGAATGGCTGCTGCATGGGAGTTGATGGTGTGGGGAGCCGGGAAGCGAAGAGGGGAGGCTGTCAGGTTCCTGCAGCCTGGATTGTGAAGGGCCTTGCAAATCATCAGGCTTTACCTCTCATTCTGTAGGTACCTGGGAGTCAGGAGAAGTTCTTAATCAGAAACGGGGCAAGATATTCTAGTAGAATGCACCCTCCACCTCCAATTCATATGTTGAAGTCCTAATCCCCCCCACACTTCATAAGATGAACTTATATAGAAATAGTCATTGTATATGCAAATAAGATGAAGTCATATTGGAGGAGAGTGGACTTCTAATCTGATATGACTAGTGTTCTTATAAAAGGGGGGGATTTGGGGCACCTGGGTGGCTCAGTGGGTTAATGCCTCTGCTTTTGGCTCAGGTCATGATCTCAGGGTCCTGGGATTGAGGCCCGCATCAGGCTCTCTGCTCAGCAGGGAGCCTGCTTCCTCCTCTCTCTCTGCCTGCCTCTCTGCCGGCTTGTGATCTCTCTCTCTGTCAAATAAATAAATAAAATCTTAAAAAAAAAGGGGGGGGATTTGGACACAAAGAAATGCACACAGGGTGAAATTGTATGAACATAAAGACAGAGGTGGCGTGATGTATCTATAAGCCAAGGAACACCAGAGAGTATCAGCAACCCACCAGAAGCTGCAAGAGAGGCATGGAACAGATTCTCCTTCACAGCCTTCAGAGGAAACCAACCCTACCTTCTCTTGATCTTGGACTTCTATCCTCTAGAACTGAGACAATAAATTTCTGTTGTTTAAGCCAGTTTGTGGTACTTTGTTATAGTAGCCCTAGGAAACTAATGTAATACCAGAAGTAGAGACAGAGAAAGATGTGGCATTTTAAAATAATGTAACAGCCCTGATAATACCCAGCTCAGACTCTGGGGGCTAGTGTGAGGAGCACTGGCCTGAGATAAGCATCACCTATCTTCCCATTCTCACTGGCTTTAGTGGCTTTAGTTGCTTCGTTCTGGGAGGCAGCCACTCTAAGCCACCACCTCACCTGCCCCCATAATTTTCTGCTTTTGTAGTGAAGAAGTCCCATGGCTGGTCTCACGTGGGTCCTTCTTGCTGCTGCACTGGTTCCCTCTTGGAGAAGGTGGAGATCAAATACCATGAGTACACCTTTGGAGATTTGCAAACTGACTCTGTCCACTTTTCTTTCTTTCTTTCTTTCCTTTTTTTTTAGAGATTTTATTTATTTATTTGACAGAGAGAGAGAGAGAGAGAGAGAGATCACAAGTAGGTGGAGAGGCAGGCAGAGAGAGAGGAGGAAGCAGGCTCCCTGCTGAGCAGAGAGCCTGATGCGGGCCTCGATCCCAGGACCCTGAAATCACTACCTGAGCTGAAAGCAGAGGATTTAACCCACTGAGCCACCCAGGTGCCCATGACTCTGCCCACCTTGAAACTATCTTTCCCCCTGTTTCCCAACTTGCCTCCAGCCTCTTTCTCCACTTGAATGGCAGCAGCGAGAAGGAGGGTTAAATCAAGACTACAGGAAGAGAGAAATTGCTCTCCAACACAGTGTTCCAAAAGCATGCTTGATTACATTAAATTCTCACAACCGCATGAGGTGAAAATTATTAGCTCCATTTTATAGATAAGGAAAGTGAGGCTTGAAGAAGCTAAGTCACACAATCAGTGAGTAACAAAACTGACATTCTACTCCATGTCCTCCAAAGCTCTTTTCATCCATCCGATTGCACTGAGACAGAACATGCCAAGGTGCCCCACCCAAAGTGAGGCGCAAAGGAGGGTTAAACCTGGAAGTTGAATTCCCAGCCCTCCTGCGGATCCTCCACTGGCAAAACTAGTCTCATTAACCCTTGCTGTCACGTACTGGAGTGCAGGAAACTGGGGAGCTGCGAAATAAACCAACTCCAGCAGGCGGCACTGTGAACCAAACACCATTCCCAGCGTGGGCGGCGCGCGGGGAAACCCGCGGGGCGGAGCCACAAAGGAGTCGCCGGGGAACCACGCGTGGGGGCGTGGCCACCCCGGGAAGAGGGCGTGTCTGCCACCCAAGCCCCGCCTTACCTCCGGGGTCTCGGCTTCAGGTGGGCGTGTCCCGAATTCTCTCTGGGAGAGACACGCGTGGGCCGCTCCCCTCTGGGAGGAGGGCAGCGGAGAAGGGTGAGGGTGTCGCTGGCAGCCCCTCCCGGTGCGGGCCACGTGGCTGGCGCGGGCCAAGCCCGGGGGAAAGAACTTGGCCCGTGGGGAGGTGAGGGGACCGAGGCGGCGCCAAGCTGAGCCGAGAGCTGCGGGGTTCAGAGCAGAGAGGCAGCGGCGGCGGCGGCGCCGAGAAGAGGGGAGGAGGCAGGCGGGCGCATGGGGCGCCCCGGCCCCGCCGGCAGCGCGCCCCCTCCCGCCCCGCCGCGCTGAACGCCCCCCAGCGCTGCGCCTGGAACCCCAGCCCCGAGGCCATGCCGGTCATGAAGGGGTTGCTGGCCCCGCAAAACACCTTTCTGGACACCATCGCCACCCGCTTCGACGGCACGCGTGAGTAGGGCGAGGCTGGGGCTGGGTGTTCCAGCTGGGGCCAAGTCAGCTTCGGCACCGGCGTGGGTCTACTGGATGTGGTGAGACCTGAGAAGGCGAGAGTGGAGTTGACGGTCTAGGAACTCCCGAAGCCGCGGGAAAGGAACGGGACTGGGAGTGCACGCGAAGGGAGGCGGGGAAAGGGCCAAGAGTGCGGGGGGCTAAGGTTGGGGGTGTGACTGGAGTCCGGAAAGGCTCTTTGTGCCGCAAAACGGAGGAGAGGCCTTGGCAGCCGCCTGCTCTGCTGGGGGAGTGTGTTGGGGTATCTGAGACGCAGAGGTGGGACGAAATGGTCAGGCGCTCTGGAGTCTACTTCCAGAAGGCTCTGGCATCTCCTTCCCCCAGGGAAAAAAAAAGAAAAAGAAAAAAGAAAGAAAGAGAAAATATCAGATTTCAGCAGTACCTAGCTTGGATTAAGGTCACGCGCCCCCAAATCTTGGCGCGTCTGTGTCTGAGGGAGGTGAGGCGGGCGGAGGGGGGTGGTCCGTGTGATGGAGGGAACTCTCTGCTCGCCCACCTCCAGTTTGGATTCCAGGTTCAGCACCTTGGACAGCCACACTCCTCCTTCCCCGCCTCTTCTCCCGCTTTTCCCTTTCCCTTCTTTGGAGCAGAGCGATCTCCCTCTGCCCCCTTAGGCACCCGGGCACCCTGGTCAGTACCTGGAAGTGGGGAGGGGGGAGCGATACCTACAGGCGGAAACTGAGCCGCCGGGGCCCTAGCCGCCTCCCCCCATAACCCCCCACAGACAACTCCCTTGTTTCCATAGCTCCCATCACCGGGGCAACGGGCCCTGGGATGGAAGAAGGAGGCTGCTGCCCAGGGCCCAGAGCCTCCCAGGCACCTTCAGTCCCTATCAGCCTCTCCACTCCCACACATTCACCTCTCTTAGCATCCAGCACTTGTTGTGTCTCAGGCCCCTTCCCTCAGCTGAGACTCTGCTCTTGGATGGCCCACAGAGCCCTCCTGTGGCTTCCACTCATTGGAGCCAGAGGAAACCAGCTCAGGTTTTGCTCCTGGGGCTGCTGGATTAAAAATTTCCTTGCCCAATATGCTGTCAGACTTTGAGCACTGGAACAGTGAAATTACCTAAAGATTTGCTAAAAAGAGGACCTTTCCTGGAAGGCAGAGAATGAGGACTACTCATCACTGTCTCCCTCTCCCAACAAAGGAGATTTGTGAGTTTGGATAATCTCCATCTTCTGGTTTCCTATCAATAAAATGGATGTGATATCACCAGAATCTCTGCCTTATCTACTTTCTAATAAGAGGACAGGATAGCAGCTATGCATGTGTTTTGAAAGCTGTGGGAATGTGGGGAGTCATTTTATCTTCTCAGTATAGCACTTAGTATGTGCCAGGATTTGTTCTTCCCAGGTAACTCAGGTAACTTTCACAATAGCCATGTGATGAAGATATGTTATGTCCCACTTTGCAGATAAGAAAGTCGAAGCACACAAGAGTTCATTAACCTGTGTCCAAGGTTACAGTTGGAAAGTGGCAGAAGTGTCATGCTGGAGCCCATGTTCTTACTGCTATAGCTCCCCTGTAATAGCTCACCAGCTTGAAGGACCACATGAGGTTGAACCCCCCAGTAATCCCTGTCCTGATTCCAGACCATCCCTAAGTCCTTGTGCTCTATCTCTTCTTACTCTCATTTCAGACTATCCCAAAGGGGATCCAGGAATCACATGGAAGCCTGGGAACCTAATGGCTCTGTGACCTCTGACCACAGCTTGGGGGAGGTACTGCCCACCTTGAAGCTAGGCTCCCCTCCTGGCCTTGACCTAACTTTGACTTCTTCCTCCCACAGATAGCAACTTCCTGCTGGCCAACGCACAGGGCCCACGGGGTTTTCCCATTGTCTACTGCTCTGACGGATTCTGCGAGCTCACGGGCTACTGCCGCACTGAGGTCATGCAGAAAACCTGCAGCTGCCGTTTCCTCTATGGTCCAGAGACCAGTGAGCCAGCCCTGCAGAGGCTGCACAAGGCCCTGGAGGGCCATCAGGAGCACCGAGCTGAAATCTGCTTCTACCGAAAGGATGGTAAGAGGGCCTGGCCCGCCCTGCGGCCCTGCGCAGATCCTGGGTCATTTGCAGAGTCCACCTGGCGCAGTGGAAGCCTGGGTGCTCACCCCACGCTGCCACAAGCTGACTATGTGATGCTGAGGGCACCCCTGATCCTCTCTAGGCCTTGCTTCTCCCATCGGAAAGGGAAGGAGTCAGCTGACATAATCTCTGGGGTTCTTTCCATCTCTAAACCTTTGCCAAGCCCTTTGACCATGCCTAGAAACCTTGGGTGATCAAGGGGAAAATGGTATCATGGGCTGCTCACCTTCTCCTTCCATCTCTCCACATCTACAGGCTCGGCTTTTTGGTGCCTCTTGGACATGATGCCCATCAAGAATGAGATGGGAGAAGTTGTGCTTTTCCTCTTTTCCTTCAAGGACATCACTCAGAGTGGAGGCCCAGGACTTGGCTCCTCAGGCGGCCACGGGGACAGTAATCATGGTAACTGCAGGTCTGGGGAGGAGGCATGAATGATCAAGGGTCCTTGCTGAAGGTCACACAAGACTTGTCTCCCTACCCGGCCTCATGGGACATGCCCCCACTTATCTCTGCACCCTTCTTCCCAACAGAAAACTCCCTTGGCAGGAGGGGAGCTAGCTCGAGACTCCGATCTGCCAGGAGGCAGAGCCGTACTGTCCTACACCGGCTGACTGGCCACTTCGGCCGCCGGCGCCAGGGAGGCATGAAAACCAATAATGTGAGCCCTATCTCCACCCCAACATCTCTGAGCTATGATTCTGAGGAGCCCTTGCTAATGTCTCCCTGTCTGTCTGATCTCCCGTCAGTGCCTTGTTCCTCTGTCCACGCATTTCTCCTGTACAACTCTCTGCTGTGTCCCATGTGTCTTCACACCTTCTTCCAACCCCATCTCCCTTGCTTCCTTATGATTGACATGACTTTGCTCTGATGATGTCATAAGGGCAGGGACCTAGCAACAATTACATCAGCTACCTCTGAATGATAGAGTTACCTCACGGCGGGGGTGGTCAAAACACAAATTGTGATTCTAGGGAGAAAGCCCCCATTGGGGTCCTGGCATCTAGTCCTAGGACCCTGATAAAGCCACGGGACTGATTCTCCAACCCTCTGTATGCTTTGTGAGAGCAACAGGGAATGCAGTGTACTGTGTCAGCCTCCCCTCATCTCTGGGATATCTCCATCCTCCACAGGGACCCTAGATTCCAAGTGAAACTTGAGAGAGAAGTTAATGACCCAAGAGGGGTCTAAGGCATGTGCCTGATTTGTCATAATTTCCTTCTCAAGCAGGGTGAACGTCAAGTCTCATAAATATCCCCCACAAAACATGATTGATCCAAAGGGGGCCCGAGCAGTAGATTGGCAGAGGAAAGAAGTGTCAGGTGCCAGCCCCTGAACCCCTCTCCCACACTTTTTATCTTCCTCTCGCGGTCATGCCTGCAGTACCCACTCCTCCTTTCCCCCTCCCCCACCTCTCCCTTCCCTAAGCTTTGGCTCCCCTTTCCCTTAAATGTCCCCAACCGCCACCCCTCTCCCCTTAGAACGTGTTTGAGCCAAAGCCATCAGTGCCCGAGTACAAGGTGGCCTCCGTGGGGGGGTCCCGCTGCCTCCTCCTCCACTACAGCGTCCCCAAGGCTGTGTGGGACGGCCTCATCCTCCTCGCCACCTTCTACGTCGCGGTCACCGTCCCCTACAACATCTGCTTCTTGGGCGATGACGACACCCCCGTCACTTCCCGACACACCCTTGTCGGTGACGTCGCCGTGGAGATGCTCTTCATCCTGGGTCAGACCTTCTGCCCCACGTACCCTGGCGGGTGGGCTGGGGTGACCCACTCATCCAAGCTTTGCCCCATCCTGAGCCTGCAGGACCCTGGGCGTTCAGAGCCCAACCACTTCTGGGTCTTTAAGTCCTAATGATCCATATGCTCTGAGCCCCGACCCCTTCAGCCTTTAGACCTCTCCTCCCTAAAGAGCAGCCAGAAGCCCAATCTGTCTTCCCCATTTCTGCCTCCAGCTCCATTCTGGGTCTCAGGCTTATTCCTCGCTTGCTCAAAGCCCCCTAGTAACAGCCTCTTGCACCCCCAGATATCATCCTGAACTTCCGCACCACCTATGTGTCCCAGTCTGGCCAGGTGGTCTCTGCTCCTCGTTCCATTGGCCTTCACTACCTGGCCACCTGGTTCTTTGTTGACCTTATTGCTGCTCTACCATTTGACCTGCTTTACGTCTTCAACATCACCGTGGTGAGTGACCCCTGTCCTGCCTGGCAGCCCAGCCTCCCAAATTCAGCACAGCATCTCCCTCTAAAAGACTGACCCCAACCCAGACTCAGCCCTTCCCATCCATTCTCCTGCAAGTAGTTGTCAGGCCCTTGATGTGGGCCAAGCCCCCTGCTAGCTGCTCAGAAGGAGCTGGGAGGGCCTGTGCTCTCAGGGAGCTCAGCTCACAATCACTGAGGGAAGCTGAGACAAATGAAAAGCTAACTAGGGCTACCAAGGCGGCGTTGGTCTGATGCCAAATGAGTGGTACTTTTCACATTTTTATTTAACAAACAACTGATGAGCATTTAGCTGTCTGCAAAGCACTGTGTGGAGCATGGTCACTGTGGGGAAAAGGGACAAGGATTCAGCCTCCAAGCAGCTAAGCTGGTGAGGGGGCAGACTGTTGGAGTGGACAGCAGGAACAGAAGAGGTGAATGGAGAGGAAGATGGGGCCCAGGTATTGCTGGGGGCTGGGCACGGAGCTAGCTGATCTTGGAGTTCCAGGCAGGAAAGTGGGCATGCGTGACAATGATCTGATGATCTGAAATCTAGCCAGCACCTGGGAGGCCAAAGCACCCCAGCTGGGAGAGAGGCTCAGGTGGTCTGGGAAGGATTCTTGCGGGAGATAGAGCAGAGCTAGACCCTAGACAGAGACAGGATTTGGCTGGCAGGGGATGGGGAGGGAGCATCTGGGGGCAACATAGTAAGCCAACGAGAAGAGGTAGGGGCTGTGGGGAGGCGGTGTTTGGAGGCAGAGAGTGCCAAGACCTGGGTCTTCCCATCTCCCTGGGGACTGCCTGGAGCTGCTCCGCACTCAGAGCAGTCAGCAGCACTGCACTGGTCAGCTCTGCGCTCAGCCAGCAGATGGTAGGTGCTCTCAAGTCCAGGGTGAGGGAGTCCCACCCTGTGTCCCCAGACTCCCTTGGCTGTTGGGTGGGGAGGTGGAGAGCAGTTTCCCTGTGCGCTCCTCTCTCTGCCACACTCAGCTATAGCAGGAAACCACCTACACGCAGCCGGATTTAACTAGCCGCCAACGGGCTGTGGGCCTCTTCTCCTGGCTGTGTACACGTGTGTGCACGCTCCCACACACGTGCATGTGTGTATGTCTGCCCTGAGACTCCGGCCACTTGGAGCAGAGCTACCCACCCCTCCCCATGAGCGCACTCTCCCATTCCCTGCCCACCTGTCAGCAGGCAGACAGCTGTCCCTGGGGAGAGGGAGAGCTGCAGAGGGGCCTCTGGCCCTCTTCCTAGGCAGTCCCCCTCCTCTGGTACTTTCAGGACCACCTTTCATTTACTAAATCCTTTCTCACAACACATCATCTCATAGGAGTCTCCCAGTAACGCCTCAGGGCAGAATCTCTTTTTCAGAGGTAGACGCAAAGGCTCAGAGAGGTTAAGCAGCTTGCCACAGGTCACACAGCAAGCAGTAGCAGGCAAGAGATTGGAACTAGGTCTCCAGACTCCTAGTCTGTTTCTCATTCCACCACACCATCCCACTTCCCAGGAACGCAAGGCCCCCAAGTGGATGATGTGACATAAGGGGAGTTGAGGATCAGTGGGGGCTGAGGGAGGCAGAGCAGAGAGAGAGGATAAATGGGCACTGGCAGAGCTGTGGACTGGAAGGAGCCGGGCCTGGGACACTCTGGTCCAAGGAAAAGGAGACGAGGGCCCCAGGAGAGTGAAGCGCAAGGCCGGGTGACTAGTCCTGAAGGATTCAAGTCTGGAGGCAGAAGCTCTGGGAGCTGGGGGCAGGCATTAAGCCCTGGAGATGGTCCATGTGGGGGAAGCAGGGCCATCTCCTTTCCAGCTCCTTCACTTAAAATTAGAGAAAAGGACAGGAGGTGGCTCAGGATCTGTGTAGGGCCAAGACTGCGGGGGAATGTTGCTAGAGGCTTCTGGAAGGGCCTTCATACTAAGTTCCCCTGGCGCTGCCCCAGAGCCACCAGCCCTTGCTTCCAGGTTGCCCCTACCCAGAGTACCAGCTCCTCATCTCTAAAATTTGGAGGGCTAATTGTAGCATTAATGACCACAGTGAAAACTGTCATAGTGGTAAAATCGGTAATACTTACAGGCTGCTTACCAGTGCCACTAGCTGCATGCCCGCCCCCTGCCCTGCCCCAGCCCCACAAGGGCTAAGACCTCAAAGCCCAAAGCCAAGGCTCTCTCAGTCCCTGGTCTCCTTTCCTCAACATTCCAGCATGTCCCTCTCACCTGCTGCTGACCCACCCTGGGAACAGCCCCTAACCTTCCCCAGTACCCAGGCCTCTTGCCTGTTCCCTCTCCCTTGCTTCTCTGTGTCTCGAGGGATGGCTCCCTTCACAGCTGCTGACATTGCCAACAACCAGCTCTTGTCCACAGCTGATTGTGCCTGGGACTCTGGGGCTGTCAAGCAGGGGCCAGAGAGCATTCCCTACCTCCGACCAGGACTTGCTTTTCCAGCAGCCCACGGTGTTAGAGGCAGCACAGCACAAAACGGACTTGGGGAGCCGCTCAGATGAAGTCCCGGCTCCATCATTTCCTTGGCGTGTGACCTTGAGCAAAACACTAGCCTCTCTGAGCCTTAGTTTACTCTTCTGCAAACTGGGAACGGTGATGATACTTGAACCGAAGGCATGAATTTTTCATGAGGATTATAAATGCTCAGCCCCGTGCCTGACACACACAGCAAGCACTTACATAAGTAAGCAAGCGCACACATAGTTAATGTGAGCTTTAGTACTATTCTCTCCACCGCATTCCCTGGTCACTCTCTCAGGACAGCAGGGCCCTTTTTCCTGCTGCAGCTTCCCCTGGCTCCAGGGCATCTGGTGACAAGGCGCTGGGAGGGGCCATGGGGGCTCGGAGGAGGTGTGCCCGCTGACAGCCTCCCCCACCGCACTCCCGCAGACTTCACTGGTGCACCTGCTGAAGACCGTGCGGCTGCTGCGGCTGCTGCGGTTGCTGCAGAAGCTCGAGCGCTACTCGCAGTGCAGCGCGGTGGTGCTCACACTGCTCATGTCTGTCTTCGCTCTGCTCGCCCACTGGATGGCCTGCGTCTGGTACGTCATCGGGCGCCGGGAGATGGAGGCCAATGACCCGCTGCTGTGGGACATCGGTGAGCCACCGACCCCAGGCTTCCATGGACACCCATCTGCTGGCCCTGTCCATACAGACCCCCAAGCTGATGCCTCCCCCAGTGCCGCACCCACCACTCCACATTCTTTCCTCCGCCCAACAAATGTGCACTGAGCTCCTTCCGGGTCAGGTGTGGAAGTGCTGAGTTGTAGACCAAGGGTGACCTCACAGCCTATTAGCAGGGGAGCCAGACCAGTGACAGGCAATCAAAACAGTACAGGAAACATTCGGATGGTGGGGAGGGCATTTGGAGCAGAGGGAGCAATACCGTGCCTGCACCCTTTCAGTGGCTCTGCACTGACCTCAAAATCAAGTCTGCACCGGGTCCACACCCTGCATAGCCCTGCAGTCTTCTCTCTCCCGACCTGGCTTCCCCTTCTCCCCTGTGCCCTGTGCTGCAGCCACACTGGCCTCTTTCCAGCACGCAGATGTCCTGCTTTCTCACCATGGCCTTGAACATGTTTTCCTCTCAGGAATCCTCTTCCTCCCTTCTTCCCCTAGGTGAATTTTCTATTCCTTGCAATCTCCAATAAGATGTTCTGTCCTAAGGGATCTCTTTAGGAACCACACCCACCCCCTAATGCGTTAGGCTCTCCCTAACCCATTATGGCTCCTGGACACCCTATGTCCCTTTTAGTAGCTCACCGTCCGCCTGCAATTTATTTCATGTGTCTTTCTCCTCCAAACTGTAAGTTCCACCAGGGCAGGAGAATGTCGCAGGTCAAGTGCTAGCACCCTGTACCCAAGGGGTGTCAATAAACTATTCAGGAGTCCCCCCTCGAACAGTCATCAGCTTAGCCTTGCTTACGGCAACTGTAACCAGTTCACTGTGGGGAGTCCGAGGCCCAGGCTGCTCCGCACATTTCTTGTGCCTGTGGGTACAAACCTCCCCTGGCCTCTGTAAATACTTGCCCAAGGTCAAGCGCAGGCAGCTCAGGGAAAGCCAGCTCTCCACCCGCCAGGGCAGCTAGCTGCTCTTTGCTTCCCTCTACCTCAAGGCTGGTTGCATGAGCTGGGCAAGCGGCTAGAGGAGCCCTACATCAATGGCTCGGCAGGCGGACCGTCGCGGCGCAGTGCCTACATCGCTGCCCTCTACTTCACGCTGAGCAGCCTCACCAGCGTGGGCTTCGGCAACGTGTGCGCCAACACCGACGCGGAGAAGATCTTCTCCATCTGCACCATGCTCATAGGCGGTGAGGCCGGGCCTGCCAAGCCCCGGGGTGGCCCTGCTAAGCCCCACGTGCAGATGGGGAAACGGGCTCAGAGAAGGCAAGATGTCCACCCACGTCCAGACAGTCGTGCATTCATTCATTCATGGCCGTTTCCTCAGCATCTACTACATGCTGGCCCTGGGGGGGAGGGGGTATGCCACAAAAAACACGTAGCCCCTTATGAACCGGATGGCAACCCCTAGTTGGGAGGAGGGGGCAGGACAGGAGCATCAGGTCTGGCCCCTCCCTGCCCCCACCCAAGCCCACTGGCCCTCCTGGCCCTCCTTTCCCTGGAACCCAGAGGGAGCCATGGAGGGCAGGGTGGGTTTGGGGGCGCCGGAGGACGTGGTGGGGGGCGTCCCTCACCGGCTGCCCGCTGCCGTTGCTGCAGCGCTGATGCACGCCGTGGTGTTCGGGAACGTGACAGCCATCATCCAGCGCATGTACTCGCGCCGCTCGCTCTACCACAGCCGCATGAAGGACCTCAAGGACTTCATCCGTGTGCACCGCCTGCCGCGGCCGCTCAAGCAGCGCATGCTCGAGTCCTTCCAGACCACGTGGGCGGTCAACAGTGGCATCGATGCCAACGAGGTAGTGTAGCCAGGTTCCCGCGGTGGGGAAGGAATGGAGGCTGGCGGGGTCCCAGGAGGAGAGGGGCTGCTCTCAGCGGCGCGCTCCCGCCCAAATCCACATCCCTTTCCCTTTGCACTAGAAATACAGAGCGAGCGAGCGGAAATGGAGCTCTGGCCTCAGCTAAGGCCATCCCCCTCCGCAGCCCGCATTTCCTGAGTACTTGCTTTAGGCCAGCCTCTTTGCTGGACACAGGGAGCTCAGGGATCATGTCACTTGGCCCTTGTCCTCAGGGAGACACCAGTTGGGTGAGGGAGGCAGACAGGAAAATAATAATAATAATAATAATAATAATAATAATAATAATAATAATTAGGACTCTGCTAGAGGGATGGTGGTGTAATGAGGGGACACTGCGTCTGGGCCTTGGTGGGGCAGGGAAGGTGGCACAGAAGAGGAGAAGGACAAGCAGGACATCAGCCTGCTACCAGAGGCTGTTCCAGGCAGAAAGAGCATTGGGAACACAGGTCCGGAAACAATGCAAAAGAGCAGGACGAGTTCGGGGAACTGAAAGTCCTTTAGTGAGCCTTCAGCAACGGGTGTGTGAGTGCTGTAAAGGGAAGGGGGAGACAGGAGTGTAAGAGAAAGGGCTGGGGAGGCGGACAGGCCCAGCTCATGGAAGGTCTTGAATTTAGATTTTATCCTGCAAAACTTTTAGGCAGGTGAGTGGCCTGGAGTTCCAGGAGGTGTTTCTGAGAGTAGGAATTGTAGAACCTGGTGATCAGCTGCTTGCAAGAGAGGAGTTCAGAATGAGTCCCAGGTTCCTGGTTGGAGCAGATGGGTGTGATGGAAGCATTGCAGGAGGTTGGACGTAAGGGTAAAAACGACCAGGATGAGGGGGCGGTGCTTGTGGGAGATCGAGGTGGAGGCCACTCCATAGGTAGGTGAGAACACGGGTCTCGACCCACATGCAGGGCTCTGGGCTCACCAGGAGTAGGGAAATCATGGAGCTGGTGGTTGTGATGCAGGAAGGGTGTGGAAAGTTAGAAGAGGAGCCTGGGGAGGAAATGGGGATAAGAAGGAGGGTCAGCAAGCCCGAGAGGCCTAGGGGATCCGTAAGATGTGGATGGATCTGTGAACATCAGGCTTGGTTGTTTGAAGGTCACTGGTAATGTTCAAGGCCTAGCGTAACTGCATCTTTACAGATGAGGATATGGAGGCCCAGAGAGAGCAAATGGATTGCCTAAGGTCCGCAGGGATTTAGGGGCAGAGCTGGCTCTAGTTTCCTGACTCCTGGTTGAAAGGCTGACCCACCAGGCCTGGTCCTTGTGCGGGGTTGAGCAGGACATGCGAGTGACTGCATGGAATCAGTGGACAGACAGGAAGAGATCTAGTCTCTGCTCCAGAACTTGGGTTGGGAGGTCTACACACAAGCAAGATTGAGGTTTGACACACACAGGTCTTCCTGGAGGTCAGAAATGCTTGAGTGCGAAGCAAAGGGCAAGTTGGAGCTCTCCCCTTTGAAATAGCTCAGTGCACTTGTAGAACTCATGTAGCAGCTGTAGGGGGATGGCCGGAATGACCTATGCCCCTTATGCAGTTACTGCGTGACTTCCCAGACGAGCTGAGAGCTGACATCGCTATGCACCTGAACCGGGAGATCCTGCAGCTGCCACTATTCAGAGCAGCGAGCAGGGGCTGCCTGCGGGCCCTCTCCCTGCACATCAAGACCTCGTTCTGCGCTCCAGGCGAATACCTGTTGCGCCGTGGGGATGCCCTGCAGGCCCACTACTACGTCTGCTCCGGCTCGCTTGAGGTGCTTCGAGACAACATGGTGCTGGCCATCCTGGGTGAGGATCCCACCACCACCTACAACCTACCCCAGAACCTTGCCCTAGAGGCCTTGGGTGTGGCCGGGAGTCTAGTGACTGGGATACCCTAGTGGATATGTGGAATTCTTGCTGAAGAGTCCTCTATCTGGTCCCTTCCCCCTAATACCATCTCCTTTCAAAGTTCCCCTTGGACTCTCCCCTAATCCCATTGGCCATCAACCCTCCCCCAGTGACTCTCCTCCAACTCAATTGGTCCTTTCCCACTGCAGCATCTCCCAACTCCATTGACCCTTCCCATTGACTCTCAGCCCCATTGACCTTTACCCTTTAACTGACCCCTCTGGCCATTCTTTAGTGATCATCCAATTCCATCGATTATACTGACATCCCCCATTGACTGTCTCCCAACTTCATCTGTCATTCTCCACTGACTTTTTTCCACTGACCATCCATCAAATCCATTGACCATCTCCCATTGATATCTTCTTGGTCCCTCTCCCCCAGCTGACTGTCCCCATCCCTTACCCACAGGGAAGGGGGACCTGATTGGGGCAGATATCCCTGAGCCGGGGCAGGAGCCTGGGTCAGGGGCAGGCCCAAGCTGCGTACTGAAGACCAGCGCTGACGTGAAGGCACTGACCTACTGTGGCTTGCAGCAGCTGAGCAGCCGAGGGCTGGCTGAGGTCCTGAGGCTCTATCCTGAGTACGGGGCTGCCTTCCGGGCTGGCCTGCCCCGGGACCTCACCTTCAACCTGCGCCAGGGCTCTGACACCAATGTATGTAGACCCCCTATGGCCTCCATCTCCTCTGAGCTTCCCCTCCTTCAGAGCAGACCTCCCCCGGCCCAAGAGAGAGGCCCACACATCTCTTTCCACCCTGAGAAAATCCTTTCTCCATCCCAGGAACCCCCTTCCATTGTCCCTTCCATGCTTAACATCTTCCATGCCCACCTGACCCTTCTCCATTGACCATCGCCCAGTCGCATGGACCATCTCTCACCATTTCTACTTCCAACTCCTCTGACCCATCATCTCCTGTTGGCCACCCCTCAGCCTCACTCCAGATTCCTCAGAGGGCGCTCACTTTGGAAACAGTCCCCGTCTTGGGGGGTCCTCCTCTGCCAAGTCCCTCTCTGAACTGGGGCGTCATCCCATGGGTTTCCTCTTCTGCCCTCACCAAATATGTCCTGAGCCATTTTGGATTTGGCTCTGGGCCTTTGTCTTTCACTGCTTTGCAGATTGACTTTGCCACTCAGACGTCTCTGAGTTGGAATTGGAGGTATCTCTGACTCAATTCCAAAGAAAGGCCCTACATTCTCAAAGCCCACAGCACTGATGGGTAGGAATTAGGAAGTGCTGCAGCAGGCGAGGGGGGAGGTGTGAGTCAGCTTGACCCTCCCTGTGTCCCCACAGGGCCTCAGCCGCTTTTCCCGGTCTCCTCGCCTCTCCCAGGTAACACCAGCTTCCTGGGTCCGGTTGAGGTTGCATGGGGGTGAGCCTGGGAGCTGGGGGTCACTCTCCTTGGCTCCTCTGCTGCTGGGAGAAGGGGGGCGTGGGGACCCGCATCTGCCAGCGAAGGCTGTTGCTTAATGAAGGGGCCTTTTGTTCCCTGTCCTGACACCAGCTGCCCTCTGCCCACAGCCTCACTCAGAAAGCCTCGGCTCCTCCTCAGACAAGACCCTGCCATCCATCACAGAGGCTGAGACTGGGGTGGAGTCTGGAGGTGGTTCTAGGCCCCGCCGGCCCCTCCTGCTGCCGAACCTCAGCCCAGCACGACCCCGGGGCTCCCTGGTCAGCCTCTTGGGCGAGGAGCTGCCCCCCTTCTCAGCCCTTGTCTCCTCCCCTTCCCTGTCCCCGACCCCTTCCCCTGCCTTGGCTGGCCGGGGCCATAGTCCCTCCCCTCATGGCCCCCCCAGGGGCTCTGCTGCCTGGAAGCTCCCTCAGCTTCTCATTCCCCCACTGGGAACCTTTGGACCTCCGGACCTCAGTCCCCGGTGAGACGCCAGCCTCCCCTGCCTTCCCCATACCCCTGCTGGCTTCCAGAACCTTCTCTGGACTCAGTCCCCAGCATTCCAACCAGTGCTCATCCAGTGCTCGTCCTGTCTCTCCCCCATCTGCCCATTCTCCCTTCCTGATCCACCACACTTGCAACTCCACCCTTCTTTGACTGCTGCTCCTCCCCAGCTCCCTGGCACTGTGTCCCCAGTTACCCTCTGCCTGCTCTGCTCTGACCCTTGCCCTCTCCCCACGGGACTGATGATCACTGCCCCCATCCCAGGATAGTGGACGGCATCGAGGACTCTGGCAGCACAGCGGAGGCCCCTACGTTCCGGTTTAGCAGGAGGCCCGAGCACCCTAGGCCCTGCTCAGAGGCCCCTCCTTCAGGTAAGGGCCAGCCACAGACTTCACCCTTTAGTTGTCCATTCATCCGCCATCCACTCATCCCTTCACCCATCCATTCCACACGTAGTAGGGGCTGACCCCGTGGTGGGCTCTGTGCTGGGCATACACAGATAAGCCAGACCTGGCTTACATCCTTAGTGAGCTCCCAATCCAGTGTGGGACACGACTGTGTCCTCGGATAAATGATTCCAGAATGGGGTGTTAAGTACCACGACTGAGACAAGAACGAGGCTCTGAGTTTGAGATGTGGAGCAAGGCAGTTGCTAGAAGGCATAAAGTCAGGAGAGAAGAGCATATCATATTTGAGTGCTAAAGAGAAACTTCTGCATATAGAGCTGGCTCAGGGGTGGAGGGAAGGGGCTGGGAAGTTATGTTTTTGTTTTTGTTTTTGTTTTTTAAGTTATGGGGTCTGGAAACCAGCCTGAAGGGTCTCGGTTTCCCATCATCTGGAGCCCAGAGCTCACTCTCCCCTTGGTCTCTGCGTGCCCAGCAAGGGGAAGGGACTCAACTCAGCTATCTACTCCTGCTCCCCACACTCACCCTGCATCCCTTTACACCATTCTTCCTGCAGGAACCAGGCCCAGCCAGGAACTGGCCATGGAGGCTGAGGAGATGAAGGAAAAGGTTTGCAGGCTGAACCGGGAGGTGGGTTGCACCTGGCTCCTCCCCTCCGACCTTGGAAAATAATAATCTTGGGAGATCTGCCTCATAGTAGAGCATTTCAGGGTTTAGACCCAGAGTCCTGAGTTCACATATTTACACTAGCTGAGTGACCTTGGGCAAGTCCCACAATGACCCTGAACTTCGATTTCCTCATCTAAAAATGGGGAGAAGAATATGTTTTTGCCAGAGCTGTCTTGAAAGAGTTGAGAGTGCACCCATGCCTGGCCAGTCCCTGGCCAGCTGTAAGCCCTGAGTGACTGCTGTTTCCATTCCTTCCCAGCTGCTTCAGGCCTTCCCTCCCTCCATGACCTTGGCGTTCTCTCCTTTAGGGACCTGCCCCCTACCAAGTCCTTTTCCTCACTCCAGCCCTGTGAAGTAGATGCTCAGCAAACCGAGGGGGGACCAGGAAGCAGAGAGGCCTTCAGCCCTGGGAGAGCTGGATCTTAATGTCTGAACCCTGGTCAGGAAGAGCCCAGATCTTGTATGGCAAGGCTCTGTCTCTGCCTTCTCTCTGGGGATCTCTGAGCAGTCACCAGGGCACTGCCAGGCCCAGCCCTTTGGGAACGGGCCTTCCCTGGGTCTGGTAAACATCGCAGGCATCCCAGGAGGTCAGCCCCTGGGCTGGGAGGTTCCTAGGGCTGGGGGTTGGACCAGGGCCCAGTTCAGCCACCTGGAGGGCCAGCCCTGCTTGGGTCACAGTGGTTCCCACACTTGATGGTCTGTCAGCACCATTAAGATGCAGACTCCTGAGCCTCTCCCAATGTGGAGTATCTGGGACAGGGCCCGGGAATCTGCATTTCAACAAGTTTCTTTGTTGATTCTGTACTCCTTGAAATTTGCAAAGCACTGACACACTTGCGTGTATGTGCTGGGATTACTTGAGGCTAAGCCTGTGTCATCACCTCCAGCTTTGTGACCTCTTCGAGGCCCATTTTTCTGCCTCTTGTAAAAGTCGGTGGAGGGAGGGAGCAGTTGTTGCAATAGGCACTATCCCAAATCCTTTTTTTTTTTTTTAAGATTTTATTTTTATTTATTTGACAGAGAGAAACACAGCCAGAGAGGGAACACAAGCAGGGGAAGTGAGAGAGGGAGAAGCAGGCAGGCCGCTGAGCGGGGAGCCCGATGTGGGGCTCGATCCCAGGACCCTGGGATCATGACCTGAGCCGAAGGCAGATGCTTAACTACTGAGCCACCCAGGGGCCCCTATCCCAAATCCTTTTTGGAAGGAGTCTGAGTATTTACATCTTGAGAAAGAGAAGCCCTGCCCTGCCTTTTCCTCAGGGTGGTGTGAATAGAAGTGACTGGGGAAAACTTTTATAAACTGTGTGTGGGGTGCATCTGGGAGACTGGTGGTAGTTGGGACACCTGTGACACGTGGGGAACCCTTGGCTATGTTTCCAACAGATCTCCCGTCTCAACCAGGAAGTATCTCAGCTGAGCCGGGAGCTTCGACACATCGTGGGCCTTCTACAGGCCAGGCTGGGTCCCCCAGGCCACCCAGTAGCCTCGGCTCAGCCCCCAGACCCTCCTGGTCCCCTGCTGAGGCCTCCGTGCAGCTCTCCCCGTCTATCTGGACCACTGCCTAGCCTCCAGGATACTACTCTCGCTGAGGTCCACTGCCCGGCCAGTGTGGGGACAGCAGAGATGGGGGCCACCCTCCCCAACCTGAGACCCTCTGTGCTGTCCCCCTACCCCTCAGAGCCTGAGTCTCTGGGACCCTCCCCCGTGCCAGAAGCCTCACCTCCAACCCCACGCCTCATGAGACAGAGCTTTCGGTCCAGGCCAGACATGTTCCACTGACCCAGGCCCTAGGCCCAGGCCTGTCTGGGGTGGGCACTGCTGCTTGCCCTCCAGGGAGGGGCTGGGCCCCTTGGCCTCCTACTTTGGGTCAGCAGCCACCAGCTGGTCTGGCTGGCTCTGCATTCTCTGGACTTTTTTACAAAGCCTGGTCACTTCTGACCCTGTTCCCTTTTCCAAACCTTCCCTTGTTCTTCCCCTCTGTGAGGGGAACCACCTGAGGCTGTGGAGCCCAACAGGCACAAGATGGAACGCAGTGCCGACTAGGCCGGGCGGATGACATGTCCTGCTTTCTCCTCAGGACCCGGAGGCAGGTAGATATGGGGGAGCATCAGGGGCTGGGGGAGGGTCCCAGATCCAGTGCAGGAAGTGAAGGCTGAGGCAAGAGCCGGCAGGTCTTGGTGTCTAAGGCAAGAGGGACAGATTGCAGATTCCACTGCAGAGATAACTTCATGATATTGTGAGGTCCCCGGGCCCTGCTGGGGACCTGGAAGCAATGTCACCTTGAGAGGGGTGGGTTTGAGATGGCTGGCAGTGGAACAAGCCAAGACTCCTTAGATCTCCCACTACCAGCCCAGGCTGGGGGTCCCACCTCATCCCTCAGCCCACACAAGAGATAGACAATGACCCCCAGATATGTATTCTTCAGTTCTCATGGCTTCCCCCCCCCCTCCAAAATATGAATAAGCTACTGGTACTAAAAATCAGGAGAGTCCACATAAATATCCAGGTATTCCAGCTTCTCTAAAAAAATGTGGGGATTTCTGGCAATCCTGGGCCAGCATTCCACCTGGCAACAATAAGTGTGGTGTTGAGTGGCCACTGTCCTCTTGAGATGGGGCCTCTTGAGATTATCTCCTGACACCGAGCTAGCTTCCCTCATTTGAATTCTTTGGTCTCTGTAGGTATTTGGGTTTGCAGTTCCTGCCTTCGAGTTTCCTCCCAGGTTCTTCTGCTCCAGCGGGAGCTTTAAGGGCCCAGCAATGTCTATTTCTATGCCTGGGCCTGGGCCTGTCAACATCTCTGTTTCTGTCTTTCTCCAGGCTGTCACTGAAGGTGGTCTCTTCTGCTGCCAGCAACTTGAAACAGTCCCCACAGCACTCTCTATCCCCCCCCCCCCCGCACCAGAGTTCAGCCAAACCTGTTCTTCCTACATCCAACACGGTCTTACTCAGGGCCCTGACTTCTCACAAGCCCTCCTTGGTCTCCAACTCTCCCTTACCACCCAACGCCCAGGGCTCACTTTTGGATAGGAAATAAATGCTTTATTTTTGCAGTTGTTGGCTCTGGATGTTTCTGGGGGTTGGTTTGAGAGCTCCAGGGCTTTAGAGGAGCCTACAGGGCAGTCACTCCCCATCACACCCCAGGGCCCTGTTGCTATCTCTAGGAAGGGCAAAGGCGCCAAGCAATCCACTTGGCACCACATTCACGCCACCAGAGGCCCCAGGGATGAGGTAGAAACCTTAATGAGTCACTGTGGGCCCATTATACCCCCTCCTCCCCCTACCCATCACAGCCTCAGATTCAGACATAGTATATGAGAGGGCTCAGGCCCACCTCCAGCCCTGGAAAAGGAGCCCATGGGACTCCCAAATGATCTTGTACCTGTTGCAGGCTAGCTTATCACTAGCCAAGACCCTGCTAGAAATTCCACTCAGCCTCCCTCTCCTTTGCTCTCCTAAGCCCCTCTTCCCTCTTAGCTTTCACTTCTCAGTTGATCACTGCAGGGGTGCAGGGGTGGGGAGAAGGTGGTTAGAGATATTGTTAGAAAGAAGTACCCCGGTAACTAGATGGAACTAGGTGTGGGCAATTTCATGGCAGGCTGTCCCAGACAGGTTGATTCTCCAGCTCAGGCTCCAAGCATGATTGGTGATAGCGAGTGTCACAGTGACAACGCCCACAGCACTGAGGGCCTGATATTTGATTCCATACAGGTTTTGAGTAGTGTTCCTGGGAGTGGGATGCCAAGGCAGAGGAGATACTGGTCTGTGTTGGGGGATGGGGGTTGGCAGAGACAGAAGTGGTCCTAATGTATATTGAGGGAAGGAGAAAGGGAGAAAAATAGAAAAATAGAGATAGCCCTGATCCATATGGAAGTCAAGGTGGGGGAGGCAAATAGCAGTGGTTCTAGTCTGTATTTATGGATGGAGAGAGCCAAAGCAGAAGTGGTCCGGCTGTGTTTTTGGTATCAGAGGAAGAACTGGTTCTGGTTGGAGGTGGGGGTGGGGGGCGGTGGAAGGGAGAAATAGAGGTGATCCTGGTGTGTCTTGGTGTCCAGCCAAAGGAGGAGGGTTCTGGTTTACGGCTGATAGGTGGCAGGAGCTCTCCCTTTGATCTCACCCAGTAGCCTCCAGAGAACCCTTCCTATAACACTTGCATCACCTTCCCGGTCACAGAATGTCCCGCACAGTCGGGCTCCCCGAGCTGACTTGGCCGAGAAAGTGCAGACAGGGTCTTCTCCGGTTTAGAAAGTGCTCAGAACTGCGATCTCATGTATTCATTCACACCATGTTTTTTTCTTTTCCAATTCTGCACACACAGCCTTCTGCCCTCTTCCAGCGCTACGCCACCCGCCTCCCCTCGCGCCTCCTGGAACCCAGGGTGACGCGGTTGGCAGGCCGGGCTTCAAAAAGTTCCCGGTAGGGCTCCGCCTCGCCGGCAGCGGGCTCCACCCTAAGTCTAAATCCCTGGTGGCACCCGGCTCCTCCCATCTCTGTGAACTACAAGTCCCGTTGTCCTTCGCGCATGCCCTCCCGCCTCGCCCGTGCCCCCCACAGGAGTCGCCTGTGAGTCGGCCAAGAGTGCCTCCCATTGGTCTCTCCGTCCTGTCAGTCACCTGGGAGTTTTGAGGGGCGGGTCTGAGGTGGAGATCCGGATCCGGAGCGGCTGAAAGGCGGAAGTGGAGGCCGGAGCCTGGGACACCGCCGGGGGGAGAGGAGCGGAGCCTGTCCGAGCCGGCCCCAAGTAACGCCGCCGCCCCGGAGCTGCCGTGAGTGTGCCTGTCACGGGACCCAGTGTCTCGCTCGCGTTGAAGCCTCTTCGGGGCAGCACTTCCTCCCGCCCAGCCCAGGCTTAGGGGGATACTGACCCCTCCCCCGATCCGTAGCCCCCTCCTAAGGGGCTCCCCAGACGTCGGTCCAAAGTGGGGGCCCTTCTTTCCTTCCTTTACCTGCCTTCTGTGAGCCTTGGGAAAACCCCAGGGCTCTTCTCTGGCCTGTCCAGTCCAGTTGTGGAGGGAGAGACCCCAGATTCTGCTACCTCTGCTCCCAGAACTGAAGGAATCTTTGCTAGGTTTGAAGGAGCCTGTCTTCCTTCTCTATAGAGGTGGCGAGGAGTGCTCTGTCGCCGTTTTCCTCCCTCCCCCGCCATCTCCCCCTCTGCCCCGTCCCACTAAAACAGTTGTCGCCTCCAGCCCTAGCCTAGAGGAGTTTTATCTCGATTTCTTGCGGGGGGGGGGCGGAGGGGTCCTGGGTGAGAGCCTTCCACACGCACAGGCTCCCACAGCTCCTCACTTCCTCTGTTTCCTCAAGCTAGGGAGGGTTAGGGTCTCAGCAGAATTTAAAGTCTGAGCCACTTTTTAGAAATGAGTTGTCTTCTTGTCTTGCACCCTCCACCCCCAACCCTGTCCTCTAGTTATGTTGTTCTCTAGTTGTGTTCTCTGAGTGTATCTCTCTTCCTGCCTCTGAAAAATTTAGCTGAGGTTTGCTTAATCCTAGCTACAGATCACAGATCAGGGTGGATCTGCCCATTCATTATCTTCTCTTTCCCCCTCTCTCCCCTTCCCCCTTGCTCCAGGCTCAGCCCTGTCCTCCCAGAGCACGTGAGTGGTTTCCAAGCTGCTTCTTCTGGGACTGCAGTCTGCTTGTCTTTAGAGAGTAGGGGAAAGACAAAAAATGAGGAGTGTGGGATTGAAGGGTCCTGGCGTCTTTCCCACTCTCAGAAACACACACATGCACCTCCTTGATCAACAGGTCTATGCCACTTCTGTCTAGTCTCAGGGCCTCTCTAATCCCTTCTGGGCTTGGACAAATTGTAGATTACAGAGGACTAAGTTGAGACCACAGTGGCACCTCTGGGTTCTTAATGTACTAATTTTTGTAGCCCAAGGAATTCCCATGCATGCCAGAGAGTACTAATTCCATCCCCCCACCCCCACCCCCCAGCCTTTCCGAGAGGCACCCTGTACTGACATCTGATCCTTGTCTGTTGCTTGGAACTTAGGTGTGTGAAATAGCTGTTGTCTCAGACCAGGCTTGCAGGTTTTGCTATGTGGCCAAAGTACAGGCCAGAGACTGTACGTTAATGAGAGCAGCCTGACTCTTTGAGGCCATAACTGATCCTTGCTATCCTTAGCCAAGTGAGGGAGGAAAGACCATGCAGTCTTTGGGAATTTCTGTAGCGCTTCAGTGTTCTGGGCTATCTTTACTGCCCTTATGGTGCTAAACATTTTTTGTCTTGGGACCATTTTGATTTGTTCAGGATAGTCACGAGTGTCTGACACTTATAGACTTTAGAGTTAGACCTGGGATGCGTTCATTTCATTTTTTATTGGAAAACAAGAAAGCCTCCTTATTAACGTCAGCAGTTAGATCACAAACTCTCTGTCTGTGTGGTCTTTGGAGGGTCGTTGGAGACTTCTGCAGCCAGCCTACTTTCTCTAATCTAGTCAGCCCGTGCCTCTGAGGGGCAGGGCCAGAGAGGCCTGCCTGCTCACTTGCCATTGGTCTCTGACCAAACTTACCTCCTTGATAGTGGGCTGTGGTTTCTGGAACTCTTTGGGAGTCCCAGGATGAGCCTTCTGAGGGGGCCTTCTTTGTCTGGACATGCTCTCCCAATTAGGATTCTGAAACAGTTTTTTTTGAAGGAGAAGCTCTCCGTTTCAGAGAGACGTGGAAGGCCTCAGTGCCCCGGGTAGTTAGGCAGCCACTTCTGGCATCCAGGAATTTTAGAGTCCAAGCAGTGATCTAATGTTGCTTGGCAAAAAGAGGGAGGGCTCTGTGTGTGACAGAAGCCTCTCCTCTCTTGCCTCTTCCAACTAGTTGGCCTCTCCTGCCTTCATACAATAGAGAGGAGAGGGTAACAACTGATTTTTATTTTATTATTGTTATTTTAAAAATTTTTATATTTCTACTTGAGAGAGAGAACAAGCAGAGAGAGAGACAGAGAGAGCATGTGCAGGGGGTGGGGAGGGGCAGAAGAAGAGGGAGAAGTGGACTCCCCACTGGCTGGGGAGCCTGATGCAGTGGGATCGTAGGACCCAGGGATCATGACCTGAACGAAGGCAGACGCTCAACTGACTGAGCCGCCGAGGCATCCCAACAACAGGTTTTTAGAAATCATTTCAAAATTGCAACTTTTTCACCCATGTCTCTCACAGGAAACAAGGTTCTTTTCACACCTGGTCCTCACAGAGTCCTGGGAGACAGTGGGATCTGTATCTCCGTTTTAGAGATTTTGCTGAAGGAATTTAAGTAGCTAGCTTTAGGTCGTTCAGTTAGAAAGCAGTAGAGTTGGGGCTTGGGATTTGAGTTTTTTTTTTTTTAAAGATTTTATTTATTTCTTTGACACAGAAAGAGATCACAAGTAGGCAGAGAGGCAGGCAGACAGAGTGGAGGAAACAGGCTCCCTGCTGAACAGAGAGCCCAACACGGGCCTCCATCCCAGGACCCTGAGATCATGACCGAAGGCAGAGGCTTTAACCCACTGAGCCACCCAGGCACCGGGATTTGAGATTTGATGTGCCTCGTCTTCCCTAAGAGTGATCCCTCCTTGGGTCTGTTTAAGGAATGAGCACTCAGGGAGAGCAAGCAGAGGCCCGATTGCAAACCCTTAAGCGTCCCTTGTCATTGGTGCCCCTCCTCTGCTTCCATTTTCTTCCCCACCTCCACTCCACCCTCCTGTCCTCCTGGATCCCCATCTCCTCTGCCTCTGGAGATCATGGCAGTTATGAGTCCCAGGTCAGTACTCTCCAGGGCCTAATAGTTTGCTGACATCTGTGCCATTAATTTCTGGGAACCTGAAAGTCGTGATGGCTAGAAAATGAAAGTAAAAGTGAGTGGGCTCAGGGGTCTTTCTGGGCAGGGTTATGGGTAATGGGAGCCAACAGAGGCTGCTTCTGCTTCGCACGTTCCCCC
>PITA01014152.1:0-54644 GCA_004023965.1 Spilogale gracilis | reverse complement strand
AAAGGCTGGTTTTGGGGGTCCGAGGACCTACATGTGGTTCCTAGATGTGCCTCTTTGAGCCCTCGTACTTTGGGCAGGTCCCTGAAGGAACCTGTGAGGTTCAGTTGTCCTCACTGCAAAGTGAGGGGAAGAGTCCCCTCCCTGCCCCCTCATAGGACTGCTGGGGTCTGCCCAGCAGACCACATTTATGAGAAATGCTTAGAACCCCATGTGAGGCAATCAGAAACCACATAAGGAACTAATAGGAACTATGGTCACAACCAGGAATCTCAATCCACAGACTCCAGAACAACACCTTTCTTGCTATTCTAGAAGTCTCCTAATCTGTTCTTCACCTCCATCCCCTAGGGCTGGTGGAACTTTGGCCCACTTTGTCTTTCCCCGGCAGGTTCTTGAGAACTTCCAACTGCTGTCAGCCAGAGAGAAGAGTCCAGGACTTGAGAACAGTCCAGAGTGAGCCTTGATCAGGGATAAAAGGCTGTCCATAGACATGCAATGAAGCAGGTTTAGGAAATATTCATGGCAGGTTCATGGTAGAGGGCAGGTATATGGTGTCGACTCTAAAATTCTTTCAACTTTGCCATCTGCTCACTTTTTAATTACAATGTTGTTGGTGGGGGGGGCGGGGAAAGGCTGGGGCAAATCCCCCACATGGGGCACCCACACATGATGACATGAGCAGAGGGAGAGGAAGGCAAGGGGCCTTTGGTATCCAGAGGAATCTGCTTGTGGGAACTGCTACATTATTTGTGGGTCCAAGTCCAAAATGAAAATGCAGGGTCCCGGTTTTTCATCATTAAGAATATCAAGGGGCACCTGGGTGGCTCAGCCGGTTGAGCAACAGACTCTTGGTTTTGGCTCAGGTCATGATTTTGGGGTGGTGAGATGGAACCATGCCCTGTGTGGGGCTCCACGCTCAGTCGGGAGTCTGCTTCCCTTCTCCCCCTGCCCCCCAACTTGCATGCATTCTCTCTCTCAAATAAATAAATCTTTAAAAAAAGAATATCAAGATGGCAACAGCAGAGCATGAAATGAAACGTGAGGCCCTTCTAAAGCAGGGCCCGTGTGCCCACACAGGTCCCCCCACCGATGGCACCAGCCCTGCCAGCTTAGAGGAGAGCTTGGTTTTGACTACTCCCTCCCACCCAGCCTGTTCTGCCCAGTCTTAAGAGAATAGTACTCTGAACCTAGCATCTGATGCAAGTGAACAATAAGTGGGGATGTTGGGGCCTTTTCTGATAACAATAAGAGCTAATGAATGCTCAGGTAGCCATCTCACCTGGGCCAGGCTCTGTTTCAGCACTTGAATTTAATCCTCCCAAAGAGCCCATGCAATTGGACTCATTACTCCCAGCAGGGTGCCAGTGAATATCATCACAGGTGTGTTGGGGCAGTAGAAGTGAGAACTATAGGTCTAACCACATTAATGTGGGGTTAGACCAGCCCTGATCCCCACCCCCCACCCCCCACCCCATAAAAGCAATGATTTCGGTTTCCTTGGCTCCATCGCTACCTTGAGAACACCACTGACACCTGGTGGTCATCTGTGAAATTGCAGACCCAGGGTCTGGCAGGTGCTTCCTATAGCTCCTAGCCGCAAAGAGGTGCTATAACCCCAATTCCAATAAAACCCCATCTCCCCTAATCCCAAATCTCTCAGTCTGGAATTTCCCCTAACTACTACCTTCTCTAACTCCATCTCCCTTTCCTAGCTCCTCAAACACAAAGCAAATCCAGCCATTTCCATTCTTCCGTCATTTTACCTGTAAATCTTAAAGCCACCATACCAAAGGGTCTTAAATACCACCATGGAAAGAAGCAGGAGCTCAGCTGTACTTGGGTGAGTCAGGCAAACCTCCTCCCCTGCTCCCACCCTTTCAGATGGGTAGGACTTGGCCAGAGAGACAATAGGGGAAGGCCATAAAGGAAAAGGGGACAGAACTTGAGCCAGGCTTTGTAAGAAAAGGGCACAAGACATGTTTGTAACAGTATATACTCTATGATTGTTTCATTTCACCCTCATAAACAGCCTTGCCTGGGAGCTATTATTGCTTGTGCTCTAATAGGAAGAAATTAAGATTTAGGAAGAGAAGCTTACCTCCCCAAAGTGATCTGACATGTAAGGGGCAAGGCCAGCTTGTCTGATGTGAGTTGTGGAGGATTTGAGCTGGAATGGATCCGGAAGTCTTCTAGATCACCCAGAAAAAAAAGCAGTGAATGTGCAGAATGGCTTTTAGGGGCCCTTGGAATCCTTGCCACTAAAGTCCCCCTGGTGCTCAGAGGCACTGCCAGGGAGGTTAAGGGTCCCCCCAAAGCAATGGACACAGGCTGAACTGCACTTCCAGGCAGGACCAAGATTTACGATGGCCATGGCCTTCATGACTTAATGGTCAGGAGTTGAGCTATTTTATCTCATCATACAGTTCCGCCTAGAAATAGCTGCAAACCTTCATTTCAGGATGGCTTTCAGTCATGAGACGGTGACCTCTGCCTCTCCTAAATCATATTAATACTCAGGTCATCAGGCCTGAGCTCCCTTCCGTCTTCTTCTCTGAAGGAAAGTCTCTCGGGGCCAGTTCTCCGAGGAATACAGAGTAGAGGCATGAAGGCCGATCGGGTGTGGCCCAAGCCGGGACAGTCTGGCCACTGCAATGGAGCTAGCCAACGGTGGAGGAGAAGCAGACTAGCCTGGCCTCACCCCACACCCTCTGAAGATGAACATAAACACCCTCCTTCCTGCCCTCCCCCTTCCTCTCCCTCCTCTCTTCCCTCCTCCCGCATTCAGCCTCACCCAGCTGCCCCGTATCACCTTCTAGCCCTTCCCTGGGGTGAGACTTCTTTTAGAGCAGTTCAGATGGAGACATGACCCTTCCTCCCCAAAGGGTTCAGCCCTTGAGGAAGACCCTCCAGATGATCTGTGTTTACCAGGGTTCCCTGTGTTCCCTGGAGCCCCTCACCCCAAGTACAAGTGTGGGGACTGTTTCCACACCTGCAGCTCGCTGTAGGGCTCCAGGGGTCCAGGTGATGGGTGGAGAGAGAGATAAAGCCAGCTTCCCATCCTGGGCGCAGACTGGACGATCCAAAGGCAGGGCCCTGGGCACAGTCCGTGGGACGGTCTCAGCTCTGGGCACTGGCTGGTGATGACTCTGGCAAAAGTGTCTTCACTGGTCCTTCTCACTGTCAGTCACCAGCCCTTCCTGACTCAGGAAGGGGCCTCAGGGACCACCTCACCACATCTGTCCCTAAATCCGGCACCCCCTTGCTTACTCATCTTCCCCTTTATTCTCCCCTGAGGTCCCACCCCACACCTTCTTGGCCTCCACATTTCTGGGTCTTTCTTGGTGTATCTTAATGACCCATTAAAAGCCAAGAGAAAATCATTAGCAGCAGATAGTTGCCCTTCCCTAAGCTGGGAGGGCCGGTCTTCAAACCCTCCCTGGGAGGTGAGAGGCATTTGTACCCTATCTTGTTGGAGTTGGGCCCTCCCCACCCCTTCCACCGCCAGAATAAGCAGTAGATAAAAGGAAGAAGACAAAAACAGGCCAATGTCCATAATAAAACAGAGGGTGACTCCTGACAGCCCCCAGAGGGCTCATCGCCCCAGGAAGAATTAGTAACACACCAGCTGCCTGACATCAACATTTGCTTATTATTTGACCTTTATAAGGAGCCTTCTGGAACCTCATCATTGTCACAGCCAAGACGTGAGGTGGACAGTATTCATAATAACCACCATTAAAAATCACCTACTCTGTGCGAGGCACTTTCCATATGTTCCATGTAATCCTCAGGTCGACCCGAAAAGGTGCAACTATTATTCCCACTTCACAGGTAGGACTCAGAGGTCAGCAGGCTTGCCCCAGGGCATGCAGCTAAAAGGGAGCAATGGTCCAGGTGGGTTCTCACTCCCTATGTTGCAGGTGCAGTTCCCTGATTTCTGCCCTGTTTGGCCACAGACCAATGGCCCGGGGCTGCAGTTCTAGACTTAGCCGACAGAGGGCGATCAGGAGCTTCGGAGTGTGCGGCGGACTTACCCTAAAGGCGGCTTTGCCTGGAGCACGGAGAGCTGGGACCCGGGGCTCCTCTCTCAGAGGCCAACAAAACCTGCCAGGGCGTTTCTCTTGCACCCAGAGACTGGAAGTGCCCTGGACAGCGCCGCCTGTGGCCCTGGGGCATATCAGACCAGCTGCCACAAACGGAAGGTGCCTTTCCTGGGGCCTGACCCCCAGGTTCTGCTCCCCGTTGGTGATGGAAAGGCTGAGGATTTCTGGTGCCTCCACTGAAATCGAAGTGTTAGGGCGTCCCAGATCCCTGAGTCCCTGCAGGCCGTATATATGGAGGAGAGGAGGCGTTGTTCTCTGCCATTTCAGAAAACTCAAGAGAACGGACACATTTACCCTCTAGAAGTCTGCCCGGAGGAAGTGAGTGGCCGAAGGTTGGCCACCCTGCAGACACTGGGGATCTCTGATCCAAACCTAAGAAACGTCGCAGGTGCCCAAGATGGGGGAAGAAATTAGATGCAAGCATATGCAGCTTCTTTGGTAAATAATATCAAATGGAGTCCGTGGGAGTTGGGGTTGGTGGTCACTAGAGGTCAAGTTCCTTCCCAGCCCCGACCCCCCAACCAACCCTGCCAGTCTTTGTCCTGGCTGTCTTCTCTCTCCCCTAAGGAGGAATGGGCATGAGTCTCCTAAGCTTTGGGGCTCCAGGTCCTCCCCACCTCCTAAGCCATCAAACCTAATTACTGGAAGGAGGGCTTTGTTCGAAGAAGACCCAGATGGGACTGGAGGCAGGGGTCCCGCAGATGTGGCCTCCGCCGGAGAGCAATCAGAATGGTTGTGCCAGTGAGGCCCCCCAGGCTTTGACTTTCACCAGCCTCGCCCAGATGGCCAAGGAGGGACCCACAGTACAAACTCTCCTCCAGTAGAGGAATTTAACGCGTCCTGGGACCCAGGAGCAGGGGATACATTGCCTTTCTCTGGTGGAAGAAAGAGGCAAATGCTCTGGTCATCTCAAGCAGCCCTTGCCACACCCAGGGATGGCCTCTGCCTGGGCTGCCCAGGGGCCTCCGAGCCTCCCAAGGCAGCTGCCTGGGACTGGCTCTCCCCAGGGAAGCAGGAGCAGTATGACTATTATAAACTTTCACCTCGACCTACACTGCAGCCTGACTCCCCCGAGGCCAGCATGAGCAAAGAAGTACAAGGAAGAAGTTTCCCCGAGGAGAAAAGATTTTTAACAAGGGAGGCAAAGAGCCCTGGAGTGTGGTGACAGCCCTCTTGGATCTAGCCCCACATCGGGCTCCCTGCTCCGCGGGAAGCCTGCTTCTCCCTCTCTCACTCCCCCTGCTTGTGTTCCCTCTCTCGCTGTGTTTCTCTCTATCAAATAATTAAAATCTTTTTTAAAAAAATCCAAAAAAGAGAATTTGGGGCAGACAGAAGTCTGAGGCTATGTTGGAGGGGAGGGATTCAGTAACCTGCAGGTAGCTGTCTCCCCACCCTCCATGTCTTCATGCAGCTGTTCCCAAGGCGAACATAGAAGCTTGACACCCTGTCCCTCCCGCACCAACCTAGGGTCAGGTGTAGGTCCTCACGCTCTACAAGAGGTAGAAGCTTGGGCTGGGGCCCATTGCAGAATGTGCGGCCATTCTGCTTCCGACCACCAGGTGGCGCCCCAGGGCTCATCGTTTTGTTCCCAGCGTTAAAATGTTTCAGCCTTAAACCCAGGAACCCGTTTTTCTTCCTATTCCTCTCAGTGTAGGTGAATGCTCTTCCAGAGGCTATCAGGCAAGACTCTCTGGGCTGGGGTGTAAGAAGCTTCGAAGGTCCAAAAACTGAGACATTGACTGGGCACCAAATGCCGGAGTTATGATGTGAGTTAAGCGGACAAATAAGGTTGTTGCTGGAAAGTGTAACCTCCCATCAGCACTCAGACTAAGCAGAGGCTGAGGACGTGCACCAGTGTGCGCGTGCATGTGTGTGCATGCGTGTGTGTGCATGAGTGTGTGACCAACCAGAGAGCCTGTACACCTCAGAGGTTCAGAGCTCATATCTGTGTCCCACAGTCTGAGCATTGGACTCATGTAACGGTATCCCACGGTGGCTGGTGACAGCGAACCTTCCCTTGTGTAGAAGGAGAAGGATGCAGGGACATTGTTCTGCTGTGCCTCCTAGCGGGTCTGTGTGGGTGTGGTTGGGAGGACCTCGATGGAGCATCTGTGGCTATGTGTGTGTGTGTATGTGTGTGTGTGTGTGTGTGTGTGTGTGTGCATGTGCTTAGGTGTGTGTCTTACCCCTTAAAACTTCCTGTCCTAGGACTCAGGCAAAGCCAGCTTGCTCTCTGTTTCCTCCTCCATGACCCAGAGTCCTGACAGCCTGCTCCTCTCCTTGGCGAACACGGCACCTGCCGTTCTCTGTGGTCGAGCGTGCTTTAGGGAAGATTGTTTATTTCTTCAATTAAAATAAGAGAGGCCCTGGGAGGCTGCACACTCGAAATTACCACATTTTAAAATGCTCTGACATTCATGAAACCATAAACTTCATGGTAGGTTTGCCTCCTCTCTGGACTTGAGCAGCCCCTCTCCTGAGGCCTGGGGCGCTCTGACCTTCGCCTCTCTGTGGCCGGAGAGCTCCTGGGCGTCTCTGTTTGCATCTGTCACCATCTTAATCTTTCCATTCTCATAGGTCTCTTCGGTCTCAGCGTGGTGTCCGGGAAAATCTAGGAAGCCGAAAACCCAGATTCTAGCAGTGACCTTGGATAAGACCCTCACTTCTCTGAGTCTCAGCCAGCTCCGCAGTAAAATAAAACTAGTACACACAATGATGGGAAGCTCCTTCCCGCTGTGCTGCATGAGATAGAGGCCCTTTGTTAGGTAGAAGCTCGTGCAGTGAGTACAGAAGGAATCTGGCATTAGCCCTGTTGTACAGGAGAAGAAGAAGGTTGGCAAGATCCCTGTGGGGACACAGCGCTTGCCCTGAAACAGACAAAGAAGGAGCGAGCTGTGTGAAACAGACATGTGCTCTCCCTGCACTCCGCCCCAAACAGCCAGGGGGAATGGATGAGAGCTTGTCTCCTAGCCCTACGCAGTAATTATTGGTGTTCATAACGATGCCCTGAGGCATTACATTCCGTCAGAATCATCAAAGAAAGATTAAACCATGCCTCATATAATTGCTCTTTGAAATACCTCCTATTCTCTTGCTTGGAAAATTGATAACCTATGGATTTTCAATTAACTTTAAGTTACGAAGAATACTCCGTTTACCCAAGTACCCTATCCATTTTCTGTTCCCATGTAGGAGTTTATCATCCATCTCTGGCCGTATCCTCCAAGAATGTCAGAGTTTGGGGGTGGAAAACTGCAGATCTGGAATTGGAGGCTCTGGCTCCAGCCGTTCCTGAGAGGGCAACTCTGCCAGCCCCCTAGCCTGTCCAGCCTCGGGCTCCTCACCTGTAAAACATGGAAATCATGCCAGACCTGCTCCCTCAGGGTTGTTGCCAGAGTCAAGTAGGTTATGGGCGTATATGTAAATGGCATGTCGGTGCAAATGAGAGGTGTTCGGGAAGCACTTGAGAACTGCTTGGGAAGTCTGCAGGCTTGGCCAGCAAGATAGCTAGCTTGAGCAAAGAACACCGGACAGGTATCCTGGATCCCTGGTTTTCCCAGGCGCAACCAGTGCAGCCTTGGGAGAGCCATTAGGCTGCCCTGGACCTCCGTTTTATCATCTGTAAAATGGGGAGCAGGCAGACTAGGAGAAGACCAGAGACTGGCAGTTCGAGAAATAATCTTGCCCAAAGGCCTTTCTTAATTGACCAGTATGGTTTAAATTCATTAGCAACATTTAAAAATTGAGAGATTACCTGTAAAAATCTAGAATCACAGCTCTTTTTTTTTTTTAATGGCAAAAATAGGACTACATTCTTGCCAGGTACTTAGCACAAAGCAGAGCCAAGTAGCTGTGACGGTCCCTCCATCTCTCATTGCACTCTGCTCCCACCTCCCTTGGCTGGCTCCCCTAGCTTGTGCTTACTTGCCTGGCCCCAAGAAGGTTCATGACCCCTAGACCATGTGGTCTGCTTTAGGCCTTGACCCATCCCAGCTGCCCCAGGGATGCTGGCCTTCATCCCAGGGAAGGGAGAGCCATGAGGGACCTGCCCAGAGCCCACCTTCCCACCTGGACCCTGGCTGGGGAGAGGCACATTCCTTCAGCAACCTCCGGGCCCCAGCAGAGCTGAGCACTGTGGAGGAGAGCCCCCCATCCACACAGCCCTCCCAGCCAGAGTCAGTCACTCACAGCTGTGGTTACCCGCACGCTGATTTCTGTTTTAAAAAATACTGCTGGATAAACAGTGAGGGAAACCTGAGCTGTTCCCACACCACATAAATCCCTGGTTTGCTGGTTCCCCCACCCCAAATAATAGCACTGCCGACTCACAGACGAGGGCTGGAAAAGGGCACCCTGGGAAGCGGGTGGCTCTGGGGTCTCCCAAGCTTGTGCCCCACCCAGCCCTGTGGCAGCCCCCCGTCTCTCTTTCAGCACTCTCTGCCCAGGCTGTTCACGTTTGTCCTCACTCCCTCCATCTGCCCAACCTTCCTCTCCCCTGCTGCTTTGTCTCACTCTCCAAGGGAGACCTTCCTGGGGGACCCTGGGCCCCAATTCTAGATAGCCCCAGCCAGAGGCAGACCTACCTGCCTCTGGTAGCCTCAGATGGCCTGCCACCCCTCCCCCTTCCAGAGCCCTTGGTCAAAGTGCACCCGGAGCCCTCTCCGGCTCAAAGATGAGTTTTGCCTTAGATGAAGGTTGCCAGATTTGGGTGGGGCAGGGAGGGGATGCAGGAAGGATGCCCAGTTAAATTCAAATTTCAGGTAAGCAACAAATAATGTTTAGCCTAAGTGTGTCCCACTTAGGGGGATGCAGGAAGGATGCCCGGTTAAATTCAAATTTCAGGTAAGCAACAAATAATGTTTAGTCTAAGTGTGTCCCAAATATTGTATGGAATGTACCCACTGGGCACCCTATATTTCCTCCATAGGCTCTACCTTCTGAGGAGGGAGGGGCTCTTCTGGGGAAGAAGAGACCAGGGTTGGGGGGCCAGCCTCCTTTGTGGCTATGGGTGGCCAGGTGACAGCTGCTGGCCAAAGGAGCTAAAGAACAGGGCACCTGGGTGGCTCAGTTGATTAAGCGACTGCCTTCGGCTCAGGTCATGATCCCAGGGTCCAGGGATCGAGTCCCGCATTGGGCTCTCTGCTCAGCAGGGAGCCTGCTTCCTCCTCTCTCTGCCTGCCTCTCTGCCTATTTGTGATCTCTCTCTGTCAAATAAATAAATAAAATCTTTAAAAAGCGGGAGGGAAACTAAAGAGCAGTTGTTGACTACGACTTCCAGAAAGCCCCCTTGAATGAGGCGGAAAGATGAGGAACTGTTGTCTTGAGAAACTCTTCCTCCTTCCCGCCACCTGAAATGCGAGCATGACAGCTGAGCCTGAACCGCCAGCTGGATGAGGAGACCCTTGGGCTTGGGCATAGGAGGCAGAAAGAGTGACAGTGCCCCTCCGACCTGAAAAACGGGGCCCCTGGCTGGCTCAGTCCATTGAATGTCCAACTCTTGATGTCAGCTCGGGGCATGAGCTCAGGGTTGGCTCTGCTCTCAGCGGAGAGCCCGCTTGAGATTCTCTCTCTTCCTCTCCTTCTGCCCCTCCACCCTAATCACAGGTGCTCTCTCTCAAATAAAATAAATAAAATTAAAAAAAAAAAAGCCTTCTAAGAAGCAAAGAGTATATACATTCCAGATAAATCCCCGGCCCAGGAATAAACATCCTTATTCAGAAAAGTTTCTGCCATAGTCAGAACTTGTCTGTCTCCTGTCCCATCTTTAATGGAGAAGGAAGGAAAAGTTTACCCCCACTTTACAGATGAGGAAACTGAGGCTCAAGTGATAAAGTGAGCTGCTCAGAACCATTCCACTTATTCATGGCTGAGCTGAGATTTGACTCTCCTGGTTCCCAAGGCTAAGATCATGACCTTCTATTGGGTTGCCATAGAAGAAGGTATGGAGAGGTGCCTGCGTGTCTCAGTCTATTGAGCCTCTGACTCTTGGTTTCCACTCAGGTCATGATCTCAGGTTCCCTGCATTGGGCTCCACACTCAATGGGGAGTCTGCTTGAGGGTTTTCTCCCTCTTCCTCTATCCCTGCCCCTGCTCTCTTTCTCCCAAAATAAATAAAATACATCTTAGGAGGAGGAGGAGAAGGAGGAGGAAAAGGAGGTATTGAGGGGCTAGGCTGGGCCATCCTCATCCTCCCAGAAGTGACCTTCCCAGTGCTCCGGCAGGGTAAGGAGAGAGAAGGTATAATGAGCCCCACGTGCCTCATGCATTACCATCAGCCAGCTCTGGGGGAAGACATCCTTTCGTTTATCCTCACAACAGCCACATGAGGCTAGAACAGTCATCTCCCTCTTGCCAGTGAGGAAACTGAGACTCAGAGGAGGAGAGTGACTTGCCTGCAACCATTGAACTGTTGAAAGGCCAGGCCCGGGGCGCCTGGGTGGCTCAGTTGGTTAAACGACTGCCTTCGGCTCAGGTCATGATCCCGGAGACCCGGGATCAAGTCCCACATCAGGCTCCCTGCTCAGTGGGAAGCCTGCTTCTCCCTCTCTCACTCCCCCTGCTTGTGTTCCCTCTCTGCCTGTGTTTCTCTCTGTCAAATAAATAAAATCTTAAAAAAAAAAAAAAAAGAAAGAAAGGCCAGGCCCCACTCACGCCCAGCCCCGGCCCCAGGCCCCAGGCCCCAGGCCCCAGGCTCCCCCAGACCTGCCACTCCAGGCTCAGGTGGGGGCGGGGGTGCCCTAGCGCACCCGGAAGCAGGTCCACTGAGCCAAGGACAAGCCTGCCAGTCGAGCACAATGGGGGAAATTCCAAAAGTTCCTTGGGATGGCTCAGGTGTGGCCAACCATCCTCCTGACGCATGCTTTTCCTCTTCCTCCTCCTGCCACCCCAACAACAACCAGAAGTGGGGTCCCCTCCCTTCCTGAAAACCCGGCTCCCCTTGGCTGTGCAGCCATGGGGCTTTTTTTTTCCACAAACAGCCACTTCCATCCATCTCTGTCTGGGGGCCTGCAGGGCCCAGAGGGGGAAATGCCGGCTTGGAGGAGGTTAAAGGTGCTGGTGCCCGGCCTTCATCTAACAAATGGGCTGCCGTGAGGGGAGGGACTGTTGTTTTTTCCTGGCCTCCGAAGAGGGGCCTGTCAGGAAGATGTAGAGGCCTGTGGGGGGCCGCCCGGCTGCACCCCGCGGGGGTGGCTGACAGACGTAGGCAGCTGCTTGGGAGCCGGGGTGCAGGGGGGTGCCGGGCCCAGCACCCCTGCCGCGCCCCTCTGACTGCCCCCCTGACCCCTCGGCCCACCCCTTCGTAGGGGCCAGAGGCCGTGGCTGGGCCTCCCTGGGTTGGGCCTCCCCGGGCCGGGCTCCCCGGGCCAGCTGCAGAGGCCCAGGAGTCTGGTTACAGCCTCCAGGCCAAGCCCTTGGAAAGCTTTTCCTGGGGAAGCTCACAGGCCAGGGCTTCCTCCCAGCCTCCTGTGGATTCTTCTAGAGCCCCCACAGCCTGGAGCCTCTCAAGGGACCACACAAGGCTATGCGGTAGAATTTCCTCAGCGCTCCTTCCTCACAGTCTGTTTTTGGAATCCTCAAGTAAAGGTGAATGAGATAGGCGAGGGCGGGACCCTGTTTATCTATCAGCTTCTCAGAGCTCCACTTCCCAGAAATGATCCCTTTAGATTCTCAGACGTTTGTGGGGAGGGCATTCAGCAGGGCCAGGTGGCCCAGGGCTTAGAATCCAGTGTCCTGCACCTCCCGGCTGTGTGTCCCCCGGCAGGTTACACAGTCTGTCTGTGCTTCCAAGTGTTCTTCTGAAACATGGGGCTGATGAGAAAAACACCAGTCTCCCAGTGCTTTTGTGGGGGCCCCTTGGGGGCATATGTGTGCGGTGCTGATGTCACTGGGCAAATGTCAGCGAAGACTCTCATCCCAGAGGAAGGAACAGAAGCTCAGAGAGATGCGGTAACTTATTTCCAGGCACACAGCTGGGGAGGGGCAGACCCAGGATTCGATCCTGCACCTGTTGAATCCCACAGTCCACGCCCCTTCCTTGGTGTCCAGCTTCCCCAGACGGGGTGCCCGAGGGTGATCCTGGTTCTGCCTTTTCTTAGCTGTGTCCTTCTGAGCTAAGCCTTATTTTAATCTGTAAAATATAGAACATAATTCTTTTTTTAAAGATTTTATTTATTTATTTGACACAGAGAGAGATCCAAGTAGGCAGAGAGGCAGGCAGAGAGAGGAGGAAGCAGGCTCCCTGCTGCCCAGCAGAGAGCCCGACGAGGGCCTGGATCCCAGGACCCTGAGATCACGACCTGAGCCGAAGGCAGGGGCTTTAACCCACTGAGCCACCCAGGCACCCTAGAACATAATTCTTAATGTGCCCATAATAGGAGAGTCACGAAGTCAAAAGGAGAAATGTGTGTGTAACAGCTAACTCCCACGCAAAGCAGAGAGATGAGGCTGGCTTGTGGCTGTGATCCCATCTCCTCTCCGGGCCTCCAGCACCCTGCCCCTTCTAGAAGCCCGATGCCAGTTTCATGCAGAGTATGTGTGCGGCCTCCAGGCTGCAGGGCTCAGGCCCGCAGACCCTCCTGGCATCTTTGGAGCTAGCCAGCACATAGTTACATCCGTGCCCATTTCGGCCCTGGTCCCGCCGCTCTGGCCCATGGAAAGATTCGGTGGGAGGGGAGCTCTGGCCCATGTGCTTGAAACGTCATTCTCCCAGAAATTTTATCAGCCCTTCTGAGAGACCAGCCGGGCACAGGGATCAAGTAGACTGATGGACAGATTGAAACGGCCTTTGGCCCTCCTGAGACGGCACCGGCCAGGAAGACCATGTGATCATTTGCCAAAGAGAACGCCTCTGGGAACGAGAATACCCCTGATTCCTATTTCCACACCCCAGATTGCACAGAAGCCGTGGCCTCGGGGCTGGGGTAGGGGAAGCAGGTGGGTAGAGGTGAGGAGGCCCCGAGAAACTTTAAGAACCTTATCTAGGAGCCTTCCCTTTGGATGGAGAAAAACGACTTGAAAGCCCCCTAGAGAAGAGTGTGGCTAATTGGCAGGTAAGTCGGGGTTAAAGAACAGAAGGGAAGAGTCTGATTGTTTTTTTAAGATACTGAGAAAGTGAGAATGCCACTTTGGGCAGAGAGAAAGAATTTTTTTCTGGACTGTGTCTTTATGCTACAGACCCTAGTGGGCCGCTGAGACTTGCAAAAAAAAGATCTCCCTTAATCCACCTTCCTCTTTGCAAGCAGCAGTAGAAGGGCCTTTAAATCAAATGCAATCAGCAAACTTGTCTCTTGCACTTATTCTCCGCTTCACTCCCTGGAATTTGGCCCTTGACGGATTCTGGATCTGACTTAAGGCTTTTTCCAAATCCAAGACTTGGGGAATTTTGTTAACAGTGCAATAAAATAACTTCATAGCATACAGGAGGCGCATTAAAGAAGCGGTGTGTGTGTGCTGCTCTCTCTCTCTCTCTCTCTCTCTCTCTCTCTCTCCTTAAAATTAAAAAAAAGAAATACAGACAATGTTTCTTTAAAAGTCTCCATCTGCAAATCCCATTAGATGTGCATATAAGGTTTCTGATGATTAATAGTTCCCTGCTCGGGTTTTGGTTGGAGGGGATCGTGTGTGTGCTGCTTAACCCCTCCCTCTCCTCTCTCACGTTTCACTTCAGAAATTTGTCACTCTCTCCCACCGCAGGATTTAAAAGTGTCTCTCGCAGCAGCCCGGACCAGCCCTCTGCAGGCACTGCTGCACTGCGGGGCTCCAAGACAAGCACTTACCAGCCGATGCATCTGGGCTACGACAGTGAAAATGTTTAGTGTCATCGGCGACAAATACATGTCCAGGGGACCCCACTAGGCAGGCTGGTGTGTCAGGGGCGGGGCAGGAAACCTGAAGTGAAGTGTGACATAGGTGTGCGCAGACCTCCAAGTAGCTGGGCACACGTGCGTGTAACTGAAGGAGAGACTTGAGTTTTGGTTTTTGTTTTGGTTCCTGGGGTGAATTTTGTGCTGAACATTTCCCCGTCTTATTTATTTATTTATCTTTTTTTTTTTTTTGGCATTTTTAAAAACTCTGAATATAAATAAGGATCCAAACTCTGAAAAGAGAGGTGCGCGGCAGAGGACAGCAGATGGATCCTGTGGCGAGCAGCTGCCTGAGGAGCCCACACCCCCCGGCCCCAGGCTGGGGCTGCCTTCGAAATCCCCACGCTGAAGGCAGTGGGGCCTTGGGGCTGCCCCACTACCCGCCAACGCCGTTCTCCTTCCACCAGAAACCAGACTTCCCGGCAACGGCAGCAGCATCGTACCCTGACTTCTCAGCCCCCTGCCTGGCAGCCACTCCACACAGCCTTCCCCGTGAGGAGCGCATCTTCACTGAGCAGCACCCCGCTTTCCCACAGCCCCCCGACTGGAACTTCTCGATCTCAGAGGCCCGGCGCAGGCTCAACCCGGGCCCAGCTGGGGGCTCCAGGGAGATGGGAGCCAGCAGCCCAGGCCTGGTGGACACCACGGGAGGCCCTGGCGAGGACTACGAGGTCCTGGGGAGCACTGCCCATGAGGCGGAGAAGAAGTCAACCAGACGGAAAAAGGACAGTTCAGGTATGTGGCGGAGGAGCCGCTGAGCACTCCTTTGCTAGGTCGCTTGCCCTCTCTGAGCAGAGCTGCCCTGATCATGAATTGCAAACATTACCTAATCTACCCAAAGGTGGAAGTTGCTCTTGCGGGGGGGGGGGGTTCTTCCACTCAGAGTTCAAGGGTTCTCTGGTCATGGGGGTTGTACCTGTATCCCCAGCACCCCCAGACCCCAGGAAGGTTATGCCAGCAAGTGATGAAGAGCCATAAAGATTGGGAGGATACGTGGGATGGAGCCTCAGTGAGGGCTGGCAAGGGCCATCGAGGGGCTTTTCTGAATCCTGGCTGCCTCTGGGTCGGGTCACGCTTCTCCCCCACCGAGCACCCCGCACCCCGCAGGCTCCAAATGGTCCTGCCGGAGCGAGCCAAAGAGTTTGCTCGCTAGGGAGTCAGCGGAGATGGGAGCTTGGAGGGCTAGGACCAAGGCTGGAACCCTGGAATGTAGAGCAGAGCCAGGACCCTGGGTCTCCAGGAGCCTAGAGACAGAGAAGCAGACCGAAGGCTGAGATGGGAGAGGCCAGGGGGCAGGGGGCAGAGATAGAGTGCAGAGATTTGGGATAGACTGTCTACGAGGTATCTCTCACTCTGCCCGTACCTGGGCCAAGAGGGCAGCTCAGTGTGCTAAGGTCTGAGTGACCCCTGAGCAAAGGCCTTCCCCTGCCCTGCTGAGGGCTCCTCCCGAGGGCTCAGCAGCCGTGGGAAAGTCAGCAAGGCAGGCAGCCAAGGGCTAGCCCTGCACCTCAGAAAGCAGGTAGAGCCCCACTGTCCTGCAGCCCCGGAGGCCAGAGGATGGTGCCGGCCTGCTTGTTAAGATCCCAGCCACTGTCCCTCTCCTCCCTATGGTGGGGACTTGTTTCCTCCTCTCTCCATGGGGCCCTCCTGGTTTCTCACACTGCCCCTTCTCTGTCTGTCTGGTTCCCCGACCCCACCTTGCCCAGAATAAGGCCACGTCCACGCCTTCTGTCCCTGCTGCCCACCATGTCCTCCTGAAAGCTGCCCCCAGAGCAGTGTCTGCCTCTCTGAACCCAGAGAGGACTCTTCTTGCAGGGTACCCAGGGGCAGGCAGGAAACGAGAGTGCCAACCAACCAATGAGAACACGCTGGGCTTTCAATGTAGCACAAATGTCCAGAGCATCTTCTCCTCGGTGAACCCTGGCCAAGGCTGGGGGCCGGGGAGGGGGGGACGGTGTGCAGAGGTGAATATGGCGGTCTCACCCCCAGAGGGCTCAGACTGAGAGGGAGGGGACGCCTGCAGTTGCCTCTCGGGCAGTGGCTGTGCTAGGATCAGGGAGGGGTTCAGGGTGCTGCAGGGAACACACGTTAGCTCTTCAGAGTCCCAGCAGTGTACGAAGTGAGCCCGGCAGGTCTCACCAGTATCTCTGTCCTGTACGTGTGGAAAGGAGAGACAGGGCGTTTGAGGAGGACGCTCCCAGAATGGGGTCTGGAGAGTGCCCCTCTCATCTGGATTGGCCCAGGACTTGTCTCAGTTGAGTAAAGTCTAGCGTCCCAGGAAACCCCTCAACCCCAGGGCCAATCAGAACAGTTGGTAACCCTGGAATCAAGTTCAAGCTCCGGACCTCAGACCCCTAATCCCACAGCCCTCAGCAGATTTCAAGCATAAACCTCATTTTGAAATATTCGGTCTCCACGCTTAAAGAAGCCCCTCCCCATGCTCACAATGGGCGGCCACCGCGTAAGAGGAGGGCTCTTTAAGTCTCAGCTCTTCCTGGCCGAGATGTGCCCAGATGGGCACTTTCTGCTTCTCCTCGCCAAGGGCTTCTCAGCAATGCGGCTCTGTGGCTGGCCGAAGAGCTCTCCCTGCCTGGGCTCCTGCCCCCGCGGCTCCTCCATCTCTGTCCACACCTCCGCCGGCTGCATCCAACCCCTTTCCAGGGAACTGGGAGCCAAGGCACTGGAAGGCACAGACAAAGGACTGGGCTTCGGCACAATCATTCTGTGTCCCAGCAAGCCCCACAGGGGGCTTCTTTCCTGGGCTGGTGGCCTGCGGCACCGCGTTGGGGAGTAAGCTCGCGCGCCCAACAGCTGGCCATCCCCAAAACACGTGGACACCCTCCACTGCATGTCCTGTTGGGGGGGTGGAATTCTGATCCAGGAGCAGCCCTGTGCTCCCCCTCAGGGACCCCTCAGGAGCAGCAGTAATGACAACACTCAGATGCACAGCAGGTGGGGTTTCATTTATTCTCTGGGGCTCCGGGCCCACTCTCAGTTCAGCATGGCCATCTTTCTGTCCCTGCTTTGTTGCTTAAGTCTTCCTTTGGAATTGAACTGGAGGCAGGAAAGATGAGCTTCATAAGAGCCTGAAGGAAGGGAAAAGCAGAGGGGCAAGGCCCCCAGCCAGCTCTAGGAATCTGGATTCTGAGAGACAAACCCACAGAGAACCCCCATCCCACTCTACCAATCCTGAGCCGCCACGCAGAGTTTCAAGTCAAACTTTTGACGTTTTATTCATCACGGATTTTTTGCATTAATTTTGACTTCTTAAAACATTGCATTAAAAATATTAGTCCTCTTGATGACTTCGAGGTTTGACACCACTCGCATTTTGAGCCCAGCGTGAGTGTCTCACGTGCCTCACCCTAGCCAGTGCTAAGCTGTCTCTGAGGTTGACTAGCCATCGATCAGAAATATGTCTTCCATAGTTCTTCACGGGCAGGCCCCGGCAGGTTGGCATGTCTGCACCATAACCTTGGGCTGTGGGACTTTGGAAAACTTCCTAATTTCTTGGAGCCTCCATTTTTCCAGCTGTAAAATAGGATCTTAACAAAAACCACCTTCCCTACAGAGTCACCGTGAAGGTTAAAAGCAGTGATCCGTGAGATTAGCCAGGTGCCTGGCACATGAGTTCAATAAATGGCAGCTTTGAGTGTGATGAGGCCCATATTTCCAGAACCAGCCTTCAGAACATAAGGGGTGGTGGGGAGGGTGGTCAATGGAATTGAATATTTCAAATACACTAACTCAGAAATTCCTGGATCTGGGATATAAGACCTGGGAACCCCTTGAAATTACTGTTGGTCCTCACATCCAGTTGTCATCATTTAGGAGACTGGAGCCCAGAGACCTGCTGGAGAGGCTGGGGGGTGGTGAGGCATGCCTGGAGGACTGGCCGAGGAAGCTCTGGCAACAGAAAGTTACGGGAAGTTTGTTTCAAGAGGAACGATCTCTCCTCTCTCCTCTCCTTCTGCCAGCCCCAGCGGCTCCCCTGTCATTCCCACTGGAAGTGGAGCTGATCTGCTCCAGTAAACGGTCAGGAAAGCAGGGGTCCCTGGCTCCCACTCGAGACCTTCTGTGGGTTCACAGCGCAGCACTGATTTATGAGAACAATGTGATGTGATCTCACTGCAAACACGCCCAGCCCCAGGCCCTTGGGTGTTAAAGACCCCTGCTGGCAGGGACAGCTGCGAGGCCACTGTTGCTTGCCCCCAGTCTGTCGATGTGTCTTGCTACCGTGGTTGTCTTTAATTTATGGGAATGAGGGATTTCGCGGTGATTTCCTGGCAGGGTTCAAGGGAAGGTCGCGCGTGATCTGCCCGGCTTGTAGGTGAATCCAATCGCCCTCCTGGGAGACCCCTCGTGCTTGGGCTCTGCCCTGCTTGCTGGGGCTCTCATACACTCCCTCTGCCTTCCTCAGACTGGCTTTGTCCCGGCTCCTTCACCTCCAATGCCTGTGCCTCTCCGGGCTTATCCTTTCCTGATTTCTCCTCGTGAGGTGTGATCCCCACCTGCCCCTGTGCAGCCACACGGACCCACGATTTCTCCTGAGGTTTATAAACTCTCCCCAGATTGGCCCCTTTCTCCCACCTGCTGCCTACAGTTCCCCCTTCCCACCTGCCTTCCTTCAAGCTTCCTTCCCTTCCCCCTACTCCTCTGCCTATGGAAGTCCTTATTTTTTTTAAGATTTTATTTATTTATTTGACAGAGAGATAGATCCCAGGTAGGCAGAGGGAGAGGGGGAAGCAGGCTCCCCGCCAAGCAGAGAGCCCGATGTGGGGCTTGATCCCAGGACCCTGAGATCATGACCTGAGCCCAAGGCAGATACTAACCCGCTGAGCCACGCAGGCGCCCCTGGAAGTCCTTGTTTTAACATCCAGCTCAAAAGCCACCTCCTCCAAGAATCTTTCCTCTCTCTCTCTCTTTTAAAATGTATGGCTCTGCTTATCTGTAGCATCATTTCAGTGAAAGCTATTGAAAAAGTTGCAACTTCTGGTTTTCAGTAGAACCTGTGCTGATTTTCTAAATAGATAACTTATAACTTCATAAAGGAGCTCTTCTGAGATTTCTTTTCATTTTTAAGTTTTTAATTTATTTGACAGAGAAACACAGCTAGAGAGGGAACACAAGCAGGGAGAGGGAGAAGGAGAAGCAGGCTTCGCACCAAGCGGGGAGCCTGATGCGGGGCTCGATCCCGGGACTCCAGGATCACAACCTGAGTTAAAGGCAGACGCTTAATGACTGAACCACCCAGGCCCCCCATCTTCTGAGATTTCTTACTATGGGACATCTTGTATTTGAAATCTCCTCTTTTAAAATGATGATCAGGGATACCCCGCTGGGTCAGTCTGTGGAACATGTGACTCTTCATCTCAGGGTCTGTGAGTTTGAGCCACACATTGGGTGTAGAGATTACCAAGAAATAGAATCTTTGAAAAAAGTAAATAAGTAAATAAAAATTATGATAAAAAAGAGGTAACAAAATTTACCATCATGATCATTTTTTTAAAGTATTTTTTAAAGTTTTATTTATTTAAGTAATCCCTACACCCCACATGGGGCTTGAACTCATGACCCTGAGATCAAGAGTCATGTGCTCTTCCAGTTGAGCCATATCATGATCATTTTTAAGCATATAGTACAGCAGTATGATCTATAAGCACATTGTCTTGCAACAGATGTCTAGAACTTTTTCATATTATAAAATTTAAACCTTATATCCATTGGAAAACAACTCACCTTTTCCCTCTCCCCCAGGCCTGACAAATAATGATCTATGTTCTAGAAGTTTCTTATAGTTAGACTACTCTAGGTTGCCAGTCTGCCTCAGGTTTCACAGGGGTTGTGGCCAGAGTAGGGCTAATATGGGACAGTACAATTATATTGCATGAAGAGTAAATCTAAACAGAACATGGGGTGCCTTTAGGCCAAAGATAAACACATCTCACTTTGCCTTTTAATAGAAAGTATTATTTAAGACTGATCTATGGTGTGTGTGTGTGTGGGAAGACTGATCTAACAAAAGAGACTACTTTAAATATTTCAGATGAGTGGAATCATGCAGTATTTGTCTTTCTGTGATTAACTTATGGCCCCCAGGTTCAGCTGTGCTGTAGCAGAGAACAGGTTTTCCTTCTTTAAGGCTGAATAATATTCCATGGGTGCATAGACCACATTTTCTGTATCCATTCATCTGTTGATGGACAGACAATTTGGGTTGCTTTCAAGTTGGCTATTATGAATAATTCTGCAATGAACATGGGTGTGCAAATATCTCTTTAAGATTCTGCTTTTGAGTTCTTTTGGACATATACCCAGAAGTGGAATTGCTGGATCTTATGGTAATTCTATTTGTAGTTTTTTGAGGAAGCCCCTACTCCTTTCCATATGAGATGATATCTCATCTCATGGTTTTGATTTGCATTTCCCTAATGCTTGGTGATGTTGAGCATTTTTGCATAAACTTGTCGGCCAGTTGTAGGTCTTCTTTGGAGAAATATTTATTCAAGTCCTTTGCCCATTTTTCAGTTGGATTGTTTGACTTTTGTTGTTGGCTTGAAGGAGTTCTTTATATATTCTGGATATTAATCGCTTATCGGTATATGGGTTGCAAATATTTTTCTCCCACTCTGTAAGTTGCCTTTGCATTCTTCTGGTTGGTCCCTTTGCTGCATAGATGTCCTTAAGTTTAATGTAGTCCCATTTCTCTGTTTTTGCTTTTGTTGTGCATGCATCTGGTGTTATAGTCACGAAACCATTGCCAAACCTAATGTAATGAAGATTTTTTCCCCCATGTTTTCTTCTTGGAGTTTTATAGTTTTAGATTTTATGCTTAAGTCTTTAAACTATTTTATTTATTTATTTTTTTAGAGACAGAAAGTGAACGTGCATGATGGAGGCAGGGGCAGGGGCAGAGGAAGAGGGAGAGAGAGAATCTTAAGCAGACTCCAGGCCCAGTGAGGAGCCTGGTGCGGGACTCAGTCTAACGACCCTGAAACAATGACCTGAGCCGATATCAAATTGGATGCTTAACTGACTTCAAACTATTTTGAGTTAATTTTTTTATATGCTATAAGGTGAGGGCCAAAATTTATTCTTTTGCATGTAGGTATCCTGTTTTCCCCACTTTATTTATTAAAGGTCGTCCTTTCCCCCCACCCCCTGTTTAGCCTTACCACTGTTGTTGAAGATCATTTGACCACATACATGAGGGTTTACTTCGTCAGTATTCTGTCCCAGCATTCTCTCTGTCTGACTTTACCCAATGGCATACTGTTGTGATTATTACAGTTTTGTAATATGCCTTAATATCAGAAGGTGTGGGGCGCCTAAGTGGCTCAGTGGGTTAAGCCTCTGCCTCCGGCTCAGGTCATGATCTCAGAGAACTGGGATCGAGTCCCACATCGGGCTCTCTGCTCAGAGGGAAGCCTGCTTCCTCCTCTCTCTCTGCTTGCCTCTCTGCCTACCTGTGATCTCTTTCTCTGTCAAATAAATAAATAAAATCTAAAAAAAATTTAAAAATAAAATCAGAAAGTGTGAGGCCTCCATCTTTGTTTCTCTTTCTCAAGATTGTTTTGGTTACTCAGGGTCCTCTGAGTTTCCATATGAATTTTAGGGTGACTTTTTTCTATTTTTGCCAAAAATGTCATTGGGATTTTGATAGGGATTGCACTGAATCTATAGATCACTTAGGGTCATAAGGACATTTTAACAATATTAAGTCTTCCAACCTGTAAACATAGGATGTCTTTCCATCTTGTGTCTCCTTTCGTTTCTTTCAAAATGTTTTGGAGTTTTTAGTGTACAAGACTTTTACCTCCTTAGTTAAGTTTATTTCTAAGTGTTTTTTTTTCTTTCTGATGCCATTGTCAATGTAAATTGTTTCTGATTGTTCATTGTTCACGGGTAGAAACACCACCACTCGTCTTTGTGTGTTGATGTTTTATCCTGCAACTTTGCTGAATTCATTCCTTAGCTCCGAGAGGTTTTTTATTGTTGTTGTTGTTGTTGTTTGGTGGAATCTTCAGGGGGTTCCATATACCAGACCATGTAATTTGCAAATAGAGATCATTTCACTCCATCCTTGCCAATTTAGATGACTTTTATTTTATTTTATTTTATTTTATTTTATTTTATTTTATTAATTTTTTCCACCTGATTGCTTTGGCTAAGACCTACAATATTATGTTGACTAGAAGTAGCAACAGTGAGCATCCTTGCTTGTTCCTGATCTTAGAGGAAAAGCTCTTCTTCTATCGTTGAGTATGGGTTTGCCTTTCATCGGGAGTTATGACATATGACAGCCTTTCTTCCTAAAATTGAAGGGTCTGGGGGACTAGGGTCGTGGATGAGTCGCCTTTGCAATCTCCCTTGCACCTACTGGGACATTTACCCCAGAAGGAGCTCATTCACTGTCTGATCAAGAGTCTCCATTACAGCCCTGTTCATTCATTCATTTTCTCCCCTTCTATCTAAGAGGGGTTCCCCTTGCTGGCCTGAGGGTTTCCACCACGTGTGATGCACGTCTGTGAAATGCATCAAGACTTTTATAGTCTCACTCACAAAACCGTGTTCAGGGAGCCCAACTTCGATCATAAAACCAGCCCAGGTCAGGGCTAGCACTGGGGTCAGAGAGACATATAAACAGCCGTATGCAGGCTGGGCTGACTCTGCATGAACCCCCACGGGGTACTCAGGTCAGCTCCCAAGTACCAGGGCCACCATGGCTGCTGTGGCTGAGCAGTTCGGTGGAGACCCGCCTTGGCCGGACAGTTAGGGGGGCTGTGTGGCTGGGCGGCTAGAGGGCCCAGCTGTCCTAGGGACACGTGGCTGTGTTTCCAGGCTAGAGGAAAGGGCACCTTTTTCTAATTTGCAGAGAGGTCTCCTGCGGGATAGCGTCAGCCTTGCCAAGCACCCTCCTGGGCTTGCTCCCTGTCCTTAGCAGTGAGCACCAGCTATGAGGACTTGAGGTGGGGTGCCTCTTAGTTTACCCCGGTTGCCATAACAAAATACCGTAGACCGGGCAGCTTAAACAACAGAAAGTTATTTTGTCACAGTTCTGGAAACTAGAAGTCAAAGCTCAAGATGTCAACAGGTTTAGTTTCTCTGGAGGCTTCTCTCCTTGACCTGCAAAGAGTCACCTCCTTGTCATGTCCTGTCGTGGTCTTTCCTCTGTGTGTGGGCATCCCTGATGTCTTCCTACGTGTCCTAATCTCCTCTCCTTGTAAAGACATCAGTCAGTTTGGATCAGGGCCCACGCTAACCAGCGCTTCATTTTAACCTAATTACCTCTTCCACGACACCATCTCCAGATACAGTCACATCCTGAGGTCTGGGGGTTACAACTTCAACATATTCATGGGGGAGGTGATCAAGCCCGTAAACAAGAGGCGTAGGGACAAGGATGAGGTTCTGGCAGTGGCACCAATGTTCCAGGTAAAAACTCTGTTCGTGAAATAGCATCTGGCAGAGCTGCGTGACCTCAGAGCTTTCCTGCTCCCAGGTCCCTTTGGTCACTCCAGCTTCCCCATTCACAGCATCGTCTCCGGCTACAAACAGATCCCCGCATGCTTATCTTAAACCTCCAGGGAGAGACACTTTTAGGAACGTATCTTAAGAAGTGGGCTATTTGGCTGAGGAAGAAGGAAAGGAGGTGATAATGAAATACACAGACAATGTCTGTGTCACTTGGGTCAGCAAAGGGACACTGAGTACCACGCTGGGTGAGCCCCTATCCGTGCCCACCCTCCTTGCTGGCTGCAGCCTCGTAAAGGGGGCGGGGCACGGTGGCGGGGTCCAGGAACTAAAGTCAAGTGCCCTGACCGGCAGACCCAGACGGAGTCCCCATCCGCAGCTTCCATTCTGTGTGAGCTCAGGTGAGTCCCACACCTCAGAGTCCCGGTGTCTGCCCCATAGGGTCACTGTGGGACAAGATGGGATCACAGATGCAAAGACACAGGTAGACACTTGGTAGTCCCTTAATCCGTTGTTTCCAAACCCACAAAGGAGCCCTCCTCTTCTCAAAGTTTTCCATGATCCTGGCTGCCTCCCAGGTGGCCTGTGCTCAAAACCTGGCAAGGCAGGGACCCAAGAACAAGGGAGCCTTGGAAGCCTGCTACCAGCTGGGCCGGCCTGTGTCTGTGGGCTCACGGGTCCAGGCTCACCGCAGGGCTGGGGCAGGATGTGGTCAGGGGGCCCATAGCAGCGGCAGCCCCTCTCCTTCCAGCTCCAACCCCAGGACCCCCAGTAAGGAAGGAGAGACAGGAACTCCACGTTCCTCCTGCCTCCTGGTGAGAGCTCCTGCCCCTCGCTGTCAGGCAGAGATTGGGGCCCTCATCAGGACCCTAGGCCTTGGCCACTGTCTGAGCTCAGAGGCATCAGCACAAAACCTGCGCCCCAGCCGGATCACTCCCCACCCATATACAGGCTGAAGTGCTGCAGGAAGTCAGTAGCCACCAAAGCAGCAAAAATTCTGACCAGCACCGAAGACATAAGGGTCCAAAGAGCCCTTGGGCTCTAAGGCAGCCTCAGCCCTGCCTACTGCCCTGCCAGGCTAGGGACGCAGCAGTCCCGCCCTACTTGCCCTTTTCTCTGGCTTAAGCACATCGGGGCATCTGGGCTCACGGAGGTGGAGATGATCCTGGAGGCAGAGCCGCTCTTTCTTTCTGAGGGCAGGACCCAAGGCCCCTGTAGGCCCCAGGAGGCAGCCCCTTTCCTCCAGTGCCCTTTCTGTTCACTGAGCTAGGCTTCCCTGGCCTCTGGCCAGGATTCCTCCCCCACCCCCACCCCACCCTTTTCTAGTTCATGTTCTCCCTGTCTTCCTTGAACTCCGTGTGCGCAGTGAGGCTTGGTCCTGAAGCCCGCACTTCCTTTGGTGACAGCTGAGGGCGACATCTGGAACTTATAAACATGAAGTCCAGAGCTGCCCCCGCATCCCCCCAACCCGTCCTAGAGGCTTGCTGCTGGCCCCCACCCTCATTTCCATTGCCTCTCTTCTCCTTCACCTCTCTGCTCCCCTATTCCACGGTCCCCCACACCCCATCTCCTCGCCCATCCATTCCACTCGCCCTCAGTACCACCTAGTCTCACTACCCCATCCCTCAAGAGACTGTCAGCAAAGACTACTGTAGCACCAGGCGTTTCCGTTCCAGAACAGTCTGCTTCTCTCCTAGAAAACATACCTTGAATTCCCCAGCCCCGCTGCCGGGCCCCTCAAAGAGGCTGGGAGCCGTCCCCACATCTCTTTGGGCACCTACCGGAGAGACAAATGGCCCAGACAGTGAAGTGTGTGGGCCTCACTGGGAGCCAGTGAGAAAGGAAGCCGGGGATGTCTTGGGGGCAAATGACTGGCTGTCTCGGGCTGGTCCTACTTGGGTCCTATTTGGATGGGCTTCAGCTGCTGCTGAAGTTCAAGATCTTAGAACTAACAAGAGGCCAGCGCTATGACGGCCCAGGAAGCCACAGACACCGTTTTCACTGCTGCCATTATGCCCAGGGATCCCCTCCCTCTTCCTGCCCTGGACACATCCCTGTGGCCAACACAGCCTCCATGCTGGCCGCCCCTCCCAGGGCAGTGTGACATAGGGGCGCAGCCCGGGACTGGTCCCAGGGAATTCCCAGCAGGCCTTTTAGTGTTTCGGTCTTCATTTCCTCCTCTGTTCAATGGGTTGATGTGTACCTTACCTACCCTACAGTATACTTAAGAGGATGTAGCCTAATGCATGGAAAGAGCTTCCAGTCATGGAAATCTGGGTTTGCCGTCCAGCCCTGTCTTGAGGCCCTCTCTCACCTACTCTAGGCTCCCCTGTAAAATGGAGAGGTGCACCGAGATCACCTCTAAGCCTCTTCCAATGCTACTATTCTAGGATTCCGTAGTATACATGAAAGCCCCAAAGACATTTACCTCTGGGGAAAAGATATCCATTGTCAACTGCGAAGGAAGTGTTATTTGAATCACCGCATGCTCCTTCTATCTGGTCTTGGATAGAAATTTATGTTAAACTCCGTGACAACTGGGGAGTAGGGATACAGGCCTCCAAAACGGCATGTTCCCCAGAGTCTGTCTGAACTTCCTCGTAGCTCTGATAAAGCTGTCTGCTAACTTTGGGAAGGCCTGCCAAAACTGACAGCTATTTATGAAATAATTTGCCTTGGATGGTGTGGAAGCTCGCGGTGTAGACCGCAGTCACACATACATCCTGTTTGCCTTGCTTTGGGCATGATGGTCCCATCACAGCACGGCTCCCGGCTCTGGCTCAGCAGGAGGGTCGTGGGGGGCGGTGGGGGGAGGCTGGGGCAGGACAGGGCTCCAGAGGCCACCCGCTGAGCACGAGCCTGCTCCCTCTGCTGTCCTGGAAGAGACACCCAGCCCCTGAAAGAGAAGCAGGGCCCGGACGGCTGGGATGTGACTCTGGTCCGTGCTGGTGACTGTGCCTGGAGAGCCATGCCCCCCCTGGAAGGCTGACGTCAGAGTGACCAGACACAGACACAAGCAGAGACTCAGAGAAGTAGCAGAGAACAGAAAACAGTTAAAAGGCCAGATGTTGAAAAGGCATCCCTTTCACTCAGCTCTGGAGACGTGGTCCCTTGACAAGCAGCATCTCTCACCTCCATCGTGAATCACCTCTGCAATGTCATATCCAGGAGAACCTCTTCTTACGGTTCTTTCTGACAGAGCCTCCCCGGAGGGCCGAGCACAGTGCTGGGGGCTAACACGCGTTACCCCATGGCATTCTGCCCTCTCGGCAAGCTTTCTGAGCACAGTGCGCGTTGATGTTCTTGTTTTGCAAAGGAGGAAACTGAAGTTCAGGGAGCTTGAGAGACTTGTCCAAGGTCAAGGAGCTCTTTCTTGGAGACTGCTCAGGCCCAGATTCTCCAAGGGTTTCTCAGATACTTCTCCATTCAGCTTGCGCTGGGGAGCTTTGCACAACAGCGAGAGACAGAAACTCCCTGGCATAGCCTTCACCTTTGAGTTGACGACCTCGGGAAGGCGGGGAGGGCCTGGGTACAGAGCTCACAGCAAGACCACAGATCTGACTGGAGGGAGGAACTAGGGGCCCAACAAGAGGGGCCTCAAGTTCAAGGCCAGGGGTTCTTAGCAGAAGAGAGAATAGGAAGAGGAGAGGAGGATGTCAAGGCAGCATACTGGGAAAGGACTCTGGCACCAGCCCAACCCCATGCTCAAGCCCATGGAGAAACTGAGGCCCAGAGTAGGAGGCAGGCACCCCAACCAGGGTGTGCTCTCCTGGGATCTCCAGGGAGGGTCGTGTGCATGTGAGCAAGCCCACTAACCAAGCACCCCTCTCCCAGCCAGAAACGACTCCTGGTTTGTCTTCATCCTTCTTTTTTTTTTTATTTTGATGACTGTTGCAGAACAAAGGGAACCTGAACTTCCACTTTGATTGTCATAGCTAGCCTCCCACACTTCAGGCCCTTTGCCATTTTTAACAGTGAGGAGAGGGCTTCTTCCCTGAGAAACTGATGAAGAATGAGTGTCTCTGGGTGCCACTCTCCCACTGCCTTTCATGGGTGTTGCGTCAGGTTCACTGACTTCCCAGCTCTGGCTTCTCCGTCCCATCTCTTCTTCTTTCCCATCCTGAGGCCCCTTCTTTCCCATCCTGAGAGGAGCCGGGAGGTGGGCAGGGAGAGGCCCAGTAACCAGTCCAAGACCAGCTCAAAGGGGTCCTCTCCCTACCTCCCCTCATTCCTCTTGAGAGGCTAAGGTGCAGGACTATGGAGGTGGTGCTGTTTTCTGGCATTTCACAGGCACCCGTGTGCACCTAAATAGGCCTGGGAGAAGGGGAGTGTGGGTGTGGCCATCAACCCAGGACAGAGCCTCAAGGATCCCTGGGTGTGGAGACCTCACGTCCAGCCCAGAGTCTACCAGATGCAAGAGGACCCCAGGCCAGCGGGAACCACCGCACCTCTAGTCAGATGAATCCGAGTCCTGATCTCAGTTCTGCACCCCTGCCCAAACTGCTGGGTGCACTAGGCAAGTTCCCAGGCCTCTCTGAGCCTGCTTCCTCCTCAGAGCACTGAGTAGGGTCTAGAAAACATTCAGCAAGTACTGTGCCAGGCGTGGTAGCAAGTGAGAACAAGCAGTTTCATCCCTGGGGGGAGAAAGAGAGTCCTATTAATCAAATCATCACCCAGACCCACGCGACAGTGCTAAAGGCAACAATAATAGTGCGGCCTCCTAGGGGTGTCAGCTGGAGAGGACTAAAGGATCTGAGTCCCTACAGGCCTTGCAGGAAAGCACAGCTGCCACTGTCCCACCCCCCACAGGTGCCATCTCACCAGTGGAAGAATTGGAAGAATATGATTTTGTTCAAGCGCTTTAAAGTTTTAAAAGCATTTTCTACACACAAGAGCTGGTCCAGGCTTCCCAGTAACCCCGGGAGGTAGATGCTTTATTTTCCCCAATTTTTTGATGAGGCCACGGAAGCCCGGAGAGGTTAAGTGACTTCCTCAAAGGCCCCCAGGAAGGAGACCGAGGCCTCGAACATGAAACAAGTCATCTTGGTTTTACACCTCCTCCGCCGTGAAAGGGAAGGACTGGGAACCACCCTGAGCCTTGGGACAGGAGTGGGTGGGAAATGAGCCGGGTCTGTGCTGGCCCCAGGATGTGCTCCGGGAAGGTTGCCTTCCCCACTCCCCACCGGTGCCAAGGCCTGCGCACTCCTGGGGATCCCCGGCGGGGGCGGGGGGGGGGGGCGGCTGCGCGTGCTTCCCTCCAGTCCACGCTCCCGCTCCCACTTCCGGAGGGTTCTGGGCCAGCCTTCTCCCGAGTCCGCGGGACAGGCAACCGGGGCCATCGGTTGCGCCCCCTTCCTGCCCCCGGCACGTCCTGCGGGCAGCCAACCCTGACCGGGCAGCCGGGCACCGGGGAGCCCCAGGGGAGGGAGACCGCGCCCCTCCGCTTTCTGCTTTCTCGGTTCCTGCTGGAGCTCCCCACTCCCTTTACCATGCGACCGCCACCTTGCCGGGAGCCACCACCCCGCCCCTCTCCCCAGCAGGGACGGACTGACGGAAGGCCAGGAAACTGAAACACAAGGGACTGAATGCGGAGAAGGGACCCGACGGGCTGAGGTTCCCGACGGGGACCGGGGCTGATGAGGGGTCTCCACCTTTCCCACTGGTTCTGCAAAAGTGGCTGCTTGAGGCGGGTGGGGGAGTGGGGGAGTGGGGGAGTGAGGGAGTGGGGGAGTGGCAGCAGCTTCCCCGCCCTCCTCCTCCCCTCCTAAAAGCCCCTCCCAGCGCTCCCACGGAGGGCCAGCTCCCCCAACTGGGATTCATTCCCCCCCCCCCCCCCCCCCGCACTCCCCCACACATGGATGGGGTCCTTAAGGGGGCAGAAGGTGGGGCGCTGCTTTCAGTAAAGCACCTAACTCTGAGTCTCGGGCCTCCAGGTCTGTAAAAGGACAATGAAATGAAAGACTTCCAAATTTTAGAGCCCGGCAGGAAAAGTGGTTCCTGTAGCCATTCACTGGACACGTGGCCCGCATTGTTAATTGTGTCCACGTCTTGGTGTCCTTCCGGCCTGCCGCCCCACCCAACTCCAGGGCCAAAGCGAAGGCAGGGCCGCCTCTCAGCTTGCCACCGGAGGGAACAGATAGTCCCCAGCTTGTAAGCCCTTCCTACATGGATTTTACTGGAACATCATGTGAGTCAAACTGCCTGGGTTTGATTTCTGCCTCTGTTAGTCACCAGCTGAACGAACTGGATGAACTTGCTTCAACGTCTCTGTGTTTAGTTTTCTGGTCTACATAGTGTGCGGCTGATAGAGAACTCCCGTGGCTGAGTTATTGGGAGGATTAAGTGGCTGATCCGCGTAAGGTGCTTGCTCCCCCGCCCCAGTTAGCAGTTATGATTGACCCCTTGCTGTGTCTAACGTAGAGTCCAGAACTTTCCGGACTTGGCCCCTCCCAGTATCAAAGGGGGAAAGAAGCTTAAGGCAGCACTTCTCAATTTACTTGTGCACACAACCCCCCTGGGGATCTGGCTAAAATGTGATTCTGATTCAGCAGGTCAAGGCTAGGGCCCGGAATCCTGCAAGTCTGACCAACTTCCGGGCCCTGCTGGTGGGAAGAAGTGAGGTCTTAGAGCAGTGGCTTGTAAACTTGGGTGTCACAACTACTGCGAGGTTTGTTAAAACAGATTCCTGGGCCCCACCCCTAGAGGCCCTAGAAATGCATTCCCGACAGGTCCCAGGTGATGGCCATATCACTGAGGACAGAAAGCCTCTCACCCCACAAACCTATAGCCACTGCTAATGTCTAATGGGGGGGGGGGTGTCAGGAGTGGGGCGTGGATGCTGCAGAGTAGAAACCAGTAAACAGCCAAGAACAGCTTCTCGTGCTTTAGGGATAAAAAAAGTTTGGGGTTCGGGTTCCTGGGTGGAACTGCCTTCAGTGTCTGCCTTCAGCTGGAGTCAAGAGTCCCAGAATGGAGTCCCAGGATGCTCTGCAGGGAGTCTGCTTCTCCTTCTGCCCCTCACCCCAGTCATGCTCGCTCTCTCTCTCTCTCTCTTCCTCTCAAATAAATAAATAAAATCTTTAATATAAAATAAAATAAAAAATAAAAACAAGAGAGACAAAGAAAGGCTGCCCTGGCTCTTAAGGACAGAAGAAAGGGCACCTCTGCAGCTCACATCCTCTCACATTTTCCTACTTGGAATGCTTTCTCCCCAGACAACCAGGAGAGCCGAGGGAAGCCCGAGGGGAGCAGCAAGGCTCGCAAGGAGAGGACGGCCTTCACCAAGGAGCAGCTGCGGGAGCTTGAGGCCGAGTTTGCTCACCATAACTACCTGACGCGGCTCCGGAGATATGAGATCGCTGTGAACCTGGACCTCTCCGAGCGGCAGGTGTGGTCTGGGGGGCCCTCTTCCTCTGGCCATCCTCCGTTCCTCTGCCCTCTCATCCCCCTCCCTTCTCACCACTCCTCCCTGAACCTTCTCCTTTGTCTTCTCCCTCTGCCCAATCCAGTGGTTCTCAACTGTGGCTCTACCTGAGGATCCCCAGCAGAGAGTTTAGCAACACTGATATCTGGCTTCAGAGATTGTTTGCATTGATCTGGGATGGAGCCCAGATGTCCCCATTTTTCAAAGGGGCCCTGGGTGGTTCTCATGTACAGCCAGGGTTGGAACATCTGATCTGGTTAATCCCAAACTTGAGTGTGCATTGGAATGACCTCAGCGCTTGTTTAAAATGCAGGTTTGAAGGGGCGCCTGGCTGGCTCAGTCAGTGGAACAGGTGATTCTTGATCTTGGGGTCATGAGTTCAAGCCCCACATGGGTGTAGAGGTCACTTCAAAAAAATTTTTAAAAAAACTCAAAAAAAGAGAAGAAGAAGGAGAAGAAGAAGAAAATTCAGATTCCTTAACTCTGGAGCGTGACTTTGCAGGAAGTATAAGTGGGACTGGGAGTCTGCATTTCTAGTAAGTTCCCCAGGTGGTTCCTGGACACCGCTAAAGAAAACTTCCTAGCCCCATTGTTTGGGGCTTTCTCTCAGAGCATTCCACCTACACCCATGCTCTAACATGGAGTAAAGTATAATAATAATAATAATAATAATAATAATAGTAATATTTGATAGCAGCTTTCAGTTGATGAGGGGCTCTACCAGAATGCTTGGTTTAGAAAACTAAGATACAGATCTGCCTCTATCACTTCCTCGCCCTGTGACCTCTGGGACACGTCTCCTGACCTCTCTGGGTCTCCATCTCTAAAACAGGGTCATGACCCCACCCTGCAGGTAATGGTGAAGCTGAGATGAGAAAATATGCAGACCAGAGGTCTCTAAACTGACAAGTGCTTTATGAATGTACCTAAGGATAAGGCTCTGAGCCTCTGCTCCCAGACTCTTGGGTAACAGAAGCTAGAGGGAGGAGGTGTTGGCACAAGAGGGGCGGGGCATATGAAAGGGGGTGTGGCCAAATGCCGAGTGACTCTTACATCCTGTCCCCAGACTGGTAGGCTTTCCAACACAAACGTAGGGAGACACAGAACAGGCCTCTGGGTAGATTGATGTGTTCTCCTTTATTGTCTCCATTCCTGGTGCCTTTGGAGTGGCGGGGCAAGACAAGAAGAGGTTCAAGCTGGGGTCCCCAGAATGCAGCCTGCTGGCTTGAGCATCAATATGGGAATGTAGTTTCACCTCCCTTGAAGTGACCAGGTTCCTTCGCTTCCTCCACCAGGTCAAAGTGTGGTTCCAGAACCGAAGGATGAAGTGGAAGCGCGTGAAAGGGGGTCAGCCTATCTCCCCCAATGGGCAGGACCCCGAGGATGGGGACTCTGCCGCCTCTCCAAGTTCAGAGTGAGATTCTGCCCAGAGAAAAAAAGACTGAGGACTGAGCCCCCTACCCAGCTACCCGCACCCCAGTCCTCACCCCAATCCCCCCTTCACCTTCTCCCACCCACCCTAGGGCAACCTCTCCATGCCTCGCAATGACTCTTAAACACAAAGCTGTCCAGCATCCCTGGGAGCCTGGAAGTTTCCCAGAAAGTTCTATCCAGTTTCACTGTGTCTTAGCAGCTCCTTTCCCAAGGCCGTTGCTCCCCACAGTTCTTATGGAATCAGGACCCAAGCAAATCTGGGAAACAACACCAGGCACACTGCTGCTTGGGGTCTCTCGGCTGCTGCCCACTCCTCCTGCTACCACCTTCCTCCGACACCAGCCAGCCCTCCTCCAGGTCAGGACACCACCTGATCTGCTGAGCGATGAGGCTTGGGACCATCTAGTGACCTGAGAAAGCAAATGCTCCAGCGGAAGAAAATGACTAGAACACACACACACGCGCACGCGCGCACATCCTCGACCACTCTTCCTTTCTGGGTTCTGTATCTGAGGCTTTGGGAGCCTTTAGTCGTCCCAAAACCCCAGGGAGAATCAGTATGAGGAGTTTGAGGACAGAAACTCAGCTGCTGCCCATCAGAAACCCAGCCCTTGTTTCCCAAAGTGGTTGGCTAAGTGGGTAAGTTTATAGCACTGGCTGGAGGAAGACTGTCGGGGAAAACAGCCTGCTGGGGGTGGTCCCCATGCGGGGCGCGTTCACACTGGCTTGACTGTGTGGCTGAGAACAGACCCAGGACAGCTCCTGCCTCTTTGGAGTTCATTCAGCGTCCCCAGAGCCATGGAGCAGCTCTTCCTTTTAAAGCCACAGTTTGGAGATTGAACACGTATCCAGATGCTTGCATTATTGAGTTGAGGGCTGGAAAGTGTCCCCCATGTTCCGAGGATGAAGAGATTGTTCTAGGCGCAGTGAGTGACAGCCTAGGAATATGGAACCCTGCCGTGGAAGTAGCCTGTGCATTCAAGGGACTCTGCAAATAGGGACCAAAAAAAAAAAAAAAAAAAAAAATCCCTCTTTCTCCACAGGTTGCATCTGAGCTCTTGAGCTGCTAAGTTTATGTACAGGGACTGCCCAGATCTTCTGGGGGGGACACTCTAGGACTGATGGTCAAGCAGCCTGGGGTGACCTGAGCTTTGGAGAGAGACCCCGTCGGCTCAGTACTCTGTCTCCCGATACCAGCTGGGGTTGCAGAGGGAGGTCAGCAAGAGTTTGGAGCTCTTGTGTGTAGATCTAATCACTCACATGTAAAAAGAACCCCACCTCCCGAAAGGACAGCCGCTCTGGAAAATGATTGCCAAATGAGATGGCTGGTTAGAGGACGTGTCATTTTTTTCTAAAGCATATTTCATATATTTTCTTAAGATGACGTCAAGTTAACAGTGCAAGGTTAATTCACTTAGTAAGAAAACTTTTGGAGAAATAAAACCAATAAAAAAGCATAGTTCTCGGGCCCTTTTCTTTGCAGAGCTAAGAACCGCGCTCTCCCTGTGTGCAGCCCTCTGACATTCGTGTGACGATCACCTGGACAATGTCTAAAAACAAAGAAAAAAAGGGAAGAAATCACTTAGACCTTAGACCAAGGTATCCCATTTTAGGTTCTTCAAAACATGAGGGTGCAAACATCATCATTGGAGAACCTATGTTGTTCTCCCTTTGCAACTGCATTGTCCTCAATTCCCTTGGAAATTGTTAGTTGTCAGGTGCCTGGGGGGCTCAGTTGCTTAGGCAACTGCCTTCCGCTCAGGTCATGATCCTGGAGTCGGCTTGGTGGGGAGTCTGCTTCTCCCTCTGACCTCTTCCCTCTTGCGCTCTCTCTTTCTCATTCTCTCTCTCTCTCAAATAAAAAAAAAATCTTAAAAAAAATGTTAGTTGTCAGTTTCCCTCACCTATGGCTTATCAAATTATTGAAGTTCTATAAACAAAAGACGAATTCTTTTGTTAATAAAGGAATCTCAACCATAAACTCACCAGCCCTAATGGGGGGGGGAGGGTCAGAGGGAGAGAGAAAATCTTAAGGGGACTCCACACAGAGCACATAGCCTGATGCGGAGCTTGATCTCACAACCCTGAGAACATGACCTGAGCTGAAATAAAAAATCACTCAACTGACTGAGCCACCCAGTGGCCCCCTCCCCAATTTTTAAATTCAAAATTTGGAAGTTTTTTTTGTCTCAGGATAAAACAATACTCACCAGTTGTAATAAAAAAAAAAAAAGGGGCACCTGGGTGGCTCAGTGGGTTAAAGCCTCTGCCTTCTTCTCAGGTCATGATCTCAGGGTCCTGGGATTGAGGCCGCATCGGGCTCTCTCTGCCTACTTGTGGTCTCTCTCTGTCAAATAAATAAATAAATAAAATCTTTTTAAAAAATGCCACAAGAAGAAACATCCTCAATCCCATGTCTTTTTAATTAAAAAAGATTTGTCTCACCAAGATGTTTGCCATGGACAAAATAGAACTGGCTACAGAGTGGGGAAAGAGGGAGCCAAGAGAGGAGACCAGGCCAGGATTCGGCCTTGAGGCGGTCTGGGCCCAGCATGGGCATCGACCAGAAATGACATCATTAGGAGCTGGCAGAGGAAAGCAGACCCACAAAATCAAGGTGCCGAAGAGAAGGTTCAGGTTCAAAGACAAGCAAAACAGACACCCTCAAGTATTCCAACATTCCCTCTTAACTCTACTCCCCTGGCTTCAGAGAATATCAACCTCTCCTGCTTTTCCTTGTCTATCCAGAATGTTCCTTCTCTGTCTTTCATGCTTTTGCCCCCACTGTTATTGCCCAAGCTTTCTGCCTTCTTCCTACTGCCTTCCCCACTCTTCACACTCTGCCCAGATGATCCCATTACCTACATGTTTTTTCTTGGGTAAAATATGCGTAACATAAAATTTTAACCATTTTTAAGCATACAGTTCTGTGTTGTTCAGTACTGTCCCAGTTGTACAACTGTGGTCACTATCCATTTCCAGAAATTTCTCATCTTCCCAAACTGAAACTCTGTACCCTTGGAGAGAGAACGCCTCCTTCCCTCCTCCCTTCCATCTACCTACATTTATATAGCCTTCACTCTGTACTGTGCCGGGCACTATTCCAAGGGCTTTCCATAAGAATTCCAAGAGTTAGTGCCAGTATTCCTGTTTTGCTGATGAGGTGACCAAAGCAGGGAGAAGTTGTCTAAACCACCAGATGTTTTATAGCTGGTTAGCGGTTGTGGTAGAGCATATGATTGGGTCCAATTTTCCCCCCTTCTCCACCAGGGGAATTATGACTCCCTGACCATCGCCATGTGCTGTGGCTCCCATGGGAGGAGTGCACTTCCCCCACTTCATTGACCCCAGGCTTGTCCGTGTGGTTGACTTTGGCCAATAGACTGTGAACAGAAGAGCTGGGCACCCGAGCTGACAAAAGTTTTAGCATCCTCGTGTCTCTCCCGTGGTCCTTTTCCCTCTGCACAAGGCAGGGATGGGGATTCCACCATAAGCCTGGGATCCAGAATGAGAAAGATGCAAAACACAGCCAAAGTTAAACCCACAATCCTCATAATTGTCGATGAGGACAGAAAGGTTTGTTCTAAGCCATTAGATGTGGGGATCATTTGTTACCGTTGTACCACCTAGTGAACACTAACCACCAGTGATAAAGCTAGGATTTGAATCCAGGTGTTCTGGCATCAGGGCAACACTCCCCTACCAGGATCTGGGAGCTTAAGTTTTCATATTCTGCTCCCTAGAGCTCATCCCGCCTGGGTGACTACAGGCATCACAAACTCAAAATATTTAAGGGGAAATCTCCTTTACCCCGACATTCTGAACCCCATATTCTGTATTCTGAATCTTCTATATTAGTTGGTGACACCACAGCCTACCCATTCATGCACACTGGAGACCGAGAACACATTGCTGATACCACTTTGCGTTTCAGAGCCAATAAATTACCCGGTCTTGCTCATTTCACTTCCTGTGTAGGTACTCCTCATTTCCACTGCCATCTTTGTCTGCCTACCACCATTGTCTTTGTTCTGGCTGTCAACATCTTTCATTTGAATGAAAGCTCCCAGTAGGTTTCCTTCCTTCTGATATGAGACTCCTCAAATTCCATCCCCTAGAACAATCACATACACATACAAAATCTAACTTTGTCACCCCAGATTTAAAATCTATCAATGGCATCCCACCATCTACAAAATAAAGTTCAAAACTCTTCGCCTGCCTTCAAGATTCCCGTGCCCTGACCACTGCCTCTACCTCTACCATCTCATCCCACCACCCCTGCCACAAAAGCTCCTGCAACACCAGCCCACCCACCCTTCTGTGTACACACACTGGCCCCACATGTGATTTTTCTCCCACATTCCTTGTTCATTCCCTCTCCAAGGACTTAGGCACCTAGGAGCACTTAAAGGAACTCCTGGAAAGGAACACAGAACACATTTTAATGTATAAATATGGCCCAACTAATTTTCAACATCAGGCAGCAACATTAACATTAATTTCTAAAACCAATAGAAGAAAAAATTTTCTTTCAATGTGAGAGTTTAAATTCCCCCAATAAACATAGTTAAGAAGTCTGTTGCGGAGAGTCTCATGGAGGAACTTAGAGAGGCATGCACACGTGAGTCAAGTATTTTCTGGTTTCTCTGGAACATTCCCTGAGCTCCTCCCACGCTGCAGTGTTGGCATTTGATTGACCAGCGAACCATAGCCAGGACTGGCTTCTCCTCAAATGAGTAAAAATCCTCTGCTTTGTCTCAGGTACAAAGCTGTATGAGAGAAGCAAGCCACCCACTGACGACTCCCTGATGTGAACCAGTGACAGTGACGGAGAGGCAGACTTGTCAGAAATCCAAACAGCCAAGAATTCCCATACAGTAACTTTTCGGTAAGGGTTTCTCCATTTTTGAGAGGGCATCAAGGGCAAACAAGTGTGTGGCTGCCCTTCAGAGAGAGGCAGAGAGGAAGGGAAACAAGTAAGGGATCCATTTCCCAGTGAAAGGGCTTTGGTGGGGCTCAGGGCTTGGGAAATCTCCTTGCCTTGAACGCTCTGTATTCTCCAGCCAAGCACGGGCTCCTGCACCAGCTAACCCCTTATAAGTACTAACACATCAATTGCCAGTCACATCATCTCTGTGCCACCACAGCTCTGGGCTGTCACCCTGTTCCTTCTCTCACTGGTTGTACCCTCTCAGGCCCCTTCACTTCAAACTCAGAATAGACACCTTCAAAAATATCTTGACACCCTTCTCTGCTGCCACATCATCCCAGCCTCTCCTACCCTTTGACCTCTGCCTTCCCACCTGCATTTCTTCCTTGATGGCTATTGCCACAATTTATAATTCCTGTCTTTGTTGTTTGTGTGTTCGTCTGTGGTCTGATCTCCAAGCCAGAGGAAGGAAAAGTGGTTGTGTTTCCCTGACTGTTTTCCTTCCAGCTGTTAGTGTGATGCCCAGCACACAATAAATACTCAATAGACAGTTATTGCCTTGGATGGACAAGTGAGTGCACGAATGCATAGATGGATGGATGGAAGAGGGAATTGCTAAACTACTGGAGTCATCTGGATTTTCAGCTCTCAAGTGCCCATTGCTGGTCACAGGGCCCAGGACGTATGGGAAGCTACGGTCCAGAAGCCGGTTAGAATGGCTGTCTTGATGCGATCCAGGTCTACTAAGGCCGCCAGATCCAGCATGCCACGCCAAAAGAGAGACACTGACCACCCACCCTGTTTCTGTGGCCCAAGGGAATGATCGCTGATTCTGGCCGAAGGACCAAGATTCTCTGTCCCTCACTCCCCCACTCCCAGCTCCGAGTCCTGTCTGAAGTCTAAAGGAACTTCTCCCCTTTGACCTGCATTTGGCACAGAAGCAGCCCCACAGCCTGGCTCTGGACTCAGAGGCACGCCTGATAAGAGCCTTGTGAGCAACTCAGCTCATTTCTGAGGGTGATGTTTAATAGCTTGAAGGTGACATCAGGGTCGGGACTAATATCCGATTGAACAGAGAGAGACATGACCTAACTCGTCTCTCACCGTGGGCCTGGCTGCAAGAGCTTCTCTGTCTTTATTAATTTCCTAACCGGAGCTGCTGGCTCAGGACTCCAGCCTGTCCCCGGAGCTGAGGCCCATGGCTGGGCTTAACTCCAGTATTATTGGGAAGGGAGTAGGCTCAGCTGGGTCTGCGGGGCCCCGTGAAGAGCTGTGCTCATCTGGGCCAGAGCCCCATGGTGGGATTTCATCCTGCAGATTTACCACGCTTTGAAAAAATCCAGGAGGGCAAACTCCAAGTTTCTACAGAATCCCTCGTGGTAGAGAAGAAAATGTGCTGCAGGCTTCCCCGGTGCCTGTAAAGGATGGCTTTATTTGTGTTTTTAAAAGTGATTTAAAACCAGTTTTCCAGGAACACAAATCCTGTCTAAAGCACCCAGCACACCTGGCTAGGGAGCCCTGAGTCTGAGCAGGCCCCCTGCTGGGGCTTTGCTCCTTTCACCCGCTTTCCTTTCCTGCTCTCTGCATTGCTAGAGGAAGACTCCCTTCCTCCAGACCACCTTCCATCCGCCTGCCACCCACCCCCACGGGCTTCAGAGACTGACACACTGATTTCAGCTCCCACACGGGCTCTGCTACTGCCTGGCTGTGTGACTTTCATCAAGTTGCTTAACTTCTCTGAGCCTCGTTTTCTCATACCAGGGGCCTGCAGAACTTGTGCTTGAAAACATCTGCTGAAAGATGCTTCTATAAAGTAGAGACCGTGTTTTACTCACTGGTTGATGGGAGGATTGGCTTGCTTCATTCATTCATTCATTCATTCATTCATTCATTCATTCATCCCATGAAAACATTTCTTGAGTGTCAACTAGGTATGAAGTCCTGGGCACAGTGAGAGGAGATAGAGGCAGCCTGTCCCCAGGACAATGGGGTCCAGTCTGCAGAGGGCCTGGCACAGGGCCTGGTTCGGAGTGACCCTCAGCCGGGTGAAGTTCTCTCCCCCACCCTCTCTGTCTCTTGTCTCTCTCTCTCTCTCTCTCTCTCTCTCTGTCTCTTTCTCTCTCTCTCTTTCACACACACACACACACACACACACACACACACACACACACTACATTTTAGACAGAGTTTTCTTCTCCTTCTACAGGAAGGCTGCAACGCGGTGACAATAAAGTGCGAAGTAGAGAGAAGGAAGTCTGTGTCTTAGCATCCGCTCTCCTACCTGCTTGCTGTGTGACTTTAAGCAAGCCATTCACCCTCTCAGGGCCAATTTCCTGAGCATTCTAAGAGCTTGCTCTGCCGTGACAGACACTTCGGGCAAAATGTTTTCAAAGCGCCAAGCTGCCCAGAGCAGAAGTACTGCTGAGAAGCCCTGGGGGATAGTGATGGAGGTCAAGGGTGTGGAGGAGGCCGGCTCCATATTTGCCTCAGACTCGCTGACCCAGAGCAAAGCCCTGCCCACCTCCACGCTGTGACCACAAACAGCACCCCCACGTGCACCCTGTGCTAGTGACCCAGCTATTAAAGCATCCCCTCGGCCAACACACACACACTCCCCATGGGAGGCCCCCCTTAGGACTTGACCCAGTGGCCTCGCACCTGGAGAGGAGCAGCCTCTCGGGAGGTGTCCCCAGGAGGGAATCAGAAAGTGGACACCAGGGCACGGCTGGCCCACATTCTTGGAAGTCTTGCAGTGGCTCTTGGCCCCCGGAGCCTCCTCTCGCCAGCCGCTCTCCCTTTGTTCCTTCCGGCCTCAACCCTGCCTCCCAGGACCCCCGTGCCCTTTCCAGAATATGCAACCTGCAAAAGATCTCGAGCACCGGAAACCAAGCACTACTTCCCTGAAAGCTGCCCCACAGGCCTGCAAGTGTCCCCCAGAAGGGGAGACCAGGGGCTAAAGGTGGCGTTTCTCCGGGAGAGGGTGGGGAGGCCTAGTCCCCTTAAAATGCTTTCTCATCCTCAACCTCTACCAAGTAAATGTTTTCCTCATCCACCTCTTCCCTGAAAGGCCTGAGGAGAAGTTATTCCAGGGCGTGAAGGGACGGGGGGTACAGAGGACTGCTGGGAGGCTGGGAAACCCCCTCAGCCCAGACCAAGCTCTTTCTGCTCAAGAATTTGTGGCCCTTCTGGAGGATACGGCGCCTTCATCCCCCAAATCCCCTCCGTGCATCCCCAGACGGTTCTCTGTGGAGCAGATGCCAGGGGCAGGGAGGAGGACACAATGCCCCTCTTTGTTGGGGGGATCTGGGCCGGCAGTCAGGGGAGGAAATTAGACAGCGCTCCTGACAGCAGGCCCTGTCTGGGGTGTCTGTGAAATATGGGCCAGAGGGGCTCCTTCCCAAGACCTGTTCCTGGTTGCCGACCATCCCCACCCCCACTTTGGGCAGAGAGGACACTGCCTTTTGGAGAGAAATGATATATGACACCCAGCTTCCTTCCCTCCTCCCCTGAGGGGCTTAAGGGAGCTCTGAGGGCTCAAGGGAGCTCACTTTTGCTCTTGGGAGGTGTGATGAACCCACTCGCGCGTGTGTGTGTGCACGTGCATACGGGTGCGTGAGTGTGTACATTGTGTGTGTGTTCTCTGTGTGTGAATGTGGCACCGTTCTCTCCATAGCCAGAAGAAAGAGTTCAAAATGCGGCTCCCCCACAAAAACCAACGAGGCAAGACAAACGCAGGCCGGGATGGCTCCCTCCTCCGGCGTGCCCGCCTCTGCCCACACCAGCACGAGGGCCTTCAGGACCTAGGGCCTCCACAAGCTTCCTTAGAGAGTCATGCTCTGAGGAGAAGGAAGGCAGCACAGGGGCCAGGCCCTCAGACTGCACTATCCAAGGGGCCACCTCACACAGGGAGCTGTTTTTAAGAGGAGCACGGCTCCTGCCTCACTGAGGCCCTGGGGAGCCTCCTAATCCAGCCACAGCCTCCACAGCCCCCAGTGGCCCCTGAGCCATTTGTCTTCGAGGGAGGAAATGGCAGGATGTTCCCACCCACCCACCTCCTTTGTAGCTGGCCAGTCTCCACATCTGGGCCGCAGCTGGCGGCTGAGCTGCCCTTCTAGGCCCGCGCTCCCCAAATGACAAGAAGACAGAGAGCTGTCAGTGGAAAGCGCCCCAACCCCTCGGCCCACTGGGAGCCGTAAAAGATGGGCCTCAGTTTCCTTGACTGTAAACTAAGGCCAAGAGCAAGGGCAGCCCTGCCTTCCGAAGAGCCTGCCGGGAGAATTAAAGACTCTGGAGTGTGGAGGTATTTGGTAAACTTTAGAGGGCTGTCCGAGGGTGGGTGACTCGTATACATCCAACAAATGTCTGCCAGGCCTGCACTGCAGAAGACCGTTGGGATGGGCAATGACAGAGGAGAGAAAAGAGCACTTTTTACCTCAGAGCCAATGAAGGCTCTTTACGGTCGCTGTCTGTTAAGGAAGGGCACGATCGTACCCATTATGCGGATGAGGAAACAAAGTTCTGAGAGTTGGAGGGACTTAACCAAAGGCCATACAACTACCCTGTGTTGGAAGTGATGGCACTCTTTTGTGGGACTCATAGAAGTCGTCTCTAGCAAGCCAGGTTGGTCAACAAAACTGGGAATGGCCTGAGGTGGAAAATGGAACTGGTGTGAGGTCACATGTAGGGGAATCTTGGGCTCAACTTAATTATTTTCACATCCTTACCAGTTCTGGAGGCTTATTACTTACCTCCCTCTTCACCTGTCTCTGAGGAGGTGGGTGTTTGGAGGAAAATTCCATGCTTGCCTGCTCTACCACGCTGCCCTCAAGGAGCCTGGGGCCTCACCCAGGAAGGAATCTTGCCCAGGAAGAATCCAGAAGGCTAAGTGACACAGGGAAAATGTTATATGATGCAGTGGAAGGAATCTGGACTTTAGAATCAAGCTGATCGGGTCTGAATCCTGACTTACCTCTTCCTAGTGTGTGACTTAGGCCAAGCCATGGTTTCTGAGCCTGTTTCCCCTGAAGTGAGACTCATCCTTGTCTCTGAAGGGCTGGAAAGGTTAAATGAGCTAACATGTACAAAAGAGCCCAGCCTGGAGCCTGGGCTTAGTCACGACCTAGGGAGAGCAGGTTACCTTTCTCTTTCTCCAGAAAAATGACATATGACATACAAGACTAGTGAGTCTAGGGGAGGAGACAGGTGAAAAGGTGAGACCCCATCAGTTCTGGCAACCAAGGACGGAGGGCCCAAGAAACAGAGTGAAGCTTCAGGGAGACAGGTCTAGAAAAGATGGCAGAAAAGACTTCCACGGCCCCGCTGCAGGTCACCTGCAGAAGCAGAGAATGCAGCCATTGAAGCAAGGCTGTGCACAAAGCCGCAGAGACGACAGGATCGTGTTGACCATTTCATCCAGCTCCTTAGACCCGTGAGGGAGCTGAGGCTTACAGAGAAGGAGCTAGCTGAGGGTCGTACAAGGCACTTAGGACAGACAGGTTCCTGAGTCCCTCGAGGGCGTAGTTCACCACGCAGGAAGGCTGGGTGGGGCCTGGGGAGACAACCTGCTCCAATCAACCGGAGGTCCGGAGAGGGAGAGCAGGACCAGAGACAGCAGCCAAAGCCTGGGCTCTCCCCCCACCCCACCCCACCCCCGCTTCTGTTCAGGCCCTGATGTCCTCTCCACAGGTCAGATCTGCCAGCAAAAGCCAGCTGGCCAGCCCTGGAGGTCCCTATCTGTCTAGACTGCTTGTTGGCCCATCCCACCAAGAAACTCCACTCAAGGGGACCGGGACAGACAAGATGGCCTCGGAGGTCCCCGACAGCTCCGGAAGTCTGCACACAGAGTCTCTGGAAGACTGAGAGGTGTTGTCTCTGCAGAAAAGCCGCCGGACATTTCCATGTGACGGTGATACAAACCATTCCTTCCTCCATAATCACCCTTCCTGCAGCGCCGGCCCAGGGCAGACAGCCTGTCGTGCACTGGCTTTATTTTCAAATCCCTCCTGCTTTTTCACTTCTTTCTTTATTTCTTTTTTTTCCTTTTTCCTTTTTTTTTTTTTTTTTTATATCCCTGAGAACGCCTGAGCTCCCAGGCAGAGGAAAGCACTCACATGTGTCCTTGAGCATGCTGGCGTTCAGACGGGAACCTCCAAGCTCTGAGGCAGAAACAAACTCCCTGCTGATGTCATTTAAAAGAATAACCTCCCAATTTTCTCATCTCCCTTCGCTGGATACACCTTATCAAATGACAGAAGAAGCCAATGTTTGGTTAAATGGTTCAGAGGTTAATACTCAACAGATGGGAGGTCTTTTCCCTTCCTTCCCCGCTCCCCCTTCCAGGAGATCTTGTCTGCTGCCCTTGCTGGATATATGAGGCTATGACACCCAAGGGCATTCTTCCCATCATGCCCTTTGAGGGAGCCCATGTCCCCTCAGGCTGCCGCTGGCCCGAGGAGCTCACGGCCGTCTCAGGCTGTGTCCACAGCCTCCACAGGATCTCAGTGCCAGCCAGGCAGAACACTCTACACCGCGTAGCGAGGGGCACAGGCGGCAAACAAGCCCATTTCCCCACCACTATGGGAACACTGTTCTCCTGGTTTAGAAAATATTTTGTCCAGGGTGGGCGGAAGCAGGCAGGGAGAACACCTACCTTCTGCACCTGGCTGGGACGCAGACCTGCTGGGAGACTATCAGCAACTCTCAGGCCCTCTGTGCACCCCAGCTTTCCTTCTGAAAAAAAAAGAGGCTTTTCTTCCCGGCTTCCCTGAAGCAGTGGGAGGAAAAAGGGCCCTCTCCCTATTTGGAGCCACACTCTCCAAAAAGCAGACCCTAAGGCTTTGAGGGCAGATGGTTTATTGGGGAAGGAAATGGCCAGGAAATGCCAGTAGGGAAGTGGGGACAGGGACAGGGAAGGGAAAGAGGTCAGTGAAGGGGTTGTCATGGCTAGTTGCCCAAACTGGGCAATCAGGACGCAGGGAGATGGGAGATACACACAGACAATGCTGTCCAGTGTGGTCCTGCTGGCCACGTGGTAACTCCTGGGCATTTGAGCTGTGGCTAAGTCTGCATCGAGATGCACTCACTGTGTGTTGGGGCACCTGGGTAGCTCAGTTGTTGAGCATCTGCCTTTGGCTCAGGTCACGATCCTGGAGTCCCGAGATCAAGCCCCAAATCCAGCCCCCTGCTCGGCGGGAAACCTACTTCTCCCTCTCCCAGTCCCTCTGCTTGCGTTCCCTCTCCCGCTATGTCTCTCTCTGCAAAAAAAAACCAAATAAAATCTTTAAAAAAAAGATGTACTGTGTGAAATACACACCAATTCAAAGGTTAAATATGAAAACAATGCTTAATATATCACTAAGAGTCTGTTTTATTGTTTACACATTGAAATGATAATATTTTAGATTATTGGGTTTAATAAGGTATATTATGAAACTTAATCTTACCAGTTCAGTTTTGCTTTTTTTTTTAAACATGATTATTAGACAGTTCAGAATGACATGTGGCTCTGCTTCTGGTGGTTAGAGCTGGTATAGAGCATGCCGCAGAACTATCCCCCATGAACTCCCATTCAGAGCTATTTCTAAAAATAGTAATAAATCTAATAATAAGAAGAATGTTAAAATGCACATGATAACTGTAGTTAACACTGTTGTATGGTATATTGGAAAGGTACTAAGAGAGTAAGTCCTGGAAGCTCTCATCATAAGGAAAAAAATATTTTTTAAAGATTTCTTTATTTATGAGAGAGAGACAGAGAGCGAGCCAAGGGAGAGGTAGAGGGAGACGCTGAGCCCCATGCAGGGCTCGATCCCAGGACCCTGAGATCATGACCTGAGCCAAAACCAACAGTCAGATGCTTAACCGACTGAGCCACCCAGGCATCCCCAAAATATTTTTTCTTTCTTTCTTTTATTTTTGTATCTATGTGAGATGCTCGGCATTAACTAAACTTATTGTGGTGATCGTATCACAGTGCATGTGAGCCATGTCTCGGGGTTGTACACCTCAAACTGCTGGGTGTCGGGCGCCTGGGTGGCTCAGTGGGTTAAAGCCTCTGCCTTCAGCTCAGGTCATGATCTCAGGGTCCTGGAATTGAGTCCCACATCAGGCTCTCTGCTCGGCGGGGAGCCTGCCTCCTCCTCCCTCTATGCCTGCCTCTCTGCCTACTTGTGATCTCTCTCTGTCAAATAAATAAATAAATAAATCTTAAAAAAAAAAAAAAAAAAAACCAACCTGCTGGATATCAATTATATCCCAGTAAAACTGAAAGAAAACAAAAAAAGAATGTCAACACTCATCCAATGCTCCCTCCGGGCCAGGGGCTGTGCTTCATTTCATTTAATTGTCGCAGTGACACCACAAAGGAGATGTAACCAAGGTCCCCATTCTGCAGATCAGTATACTGAGGCACAGGGTGACAAGGCTCGGACATGCAGCACCCAAGGGCAGAGCCAGCATCAAAGCCAGCTGTGTGAGACCCCAGCTCAGGACAGCTGTGCTAGGCCACCCTAGCACGCAGTAACCCTAGCCCGGAAGTGACTGGGGCCACCAAGGCTCTTCCCTTTCATGAAACAAAATGCTTGGGTATGTTTAAGAACCCAGGATTCTGAAAGCATCACATCAGTGCTCTACCACCTCAGTGATTTTCTGTGGCCAGACCCAAAGAAGAGGGGTCTGAAAGAAAACGGGTGGGTGTTAATAAAAAGCGATGTGTGGGCATGCTCAGAGAAATGCCATGCCCTTCCCTCCACCTGCTTTCCCTTAGCTGAGGCTGCTGGCTGGATTCCTGGGGTGGATGTGTGGTCATGAGTGGACATTCCCACTGCCATCTCAGGGCTAGTCCTTACTGCCACCATATTGCAGGAAGAGCGCCAGAGCCCAGTGGAACTGTGAGGTGCTGCAGATTGATCCCTGACCTAGAAGTCACTAGATCTTCTTTGAAGTTGACTGGCCAACTTGAGTTCTGTGATCTTGGGTCCAGTAACCTTGCCTTTCTGGTTCTCTCTGACGTCTCTATAAAATCATGTCCCCTCCCCCAGCTCCATGAGTCTTCGAGGATGATCCCCCTACAGTCCTTACTCATTCCCTTCCCCTCCCCCTCTTCCTCCTCTTCCTCCTTGGGGTTATACCCCTCAATCCAGAACTGCAAAGTGAGGAGAGAGGGCTGTTCCTAAGCCCCTTATCCCAACTCCACATTCCCCACAGTGCACCCTCTTGCCCCAATATTCAAGACAGCGGAGGCAAAAGCCTTGAGATATCAGGGGAACAGAGACCCAAAACATGAGCAGGGTGACACACAGCACAGCGACCAAGCAGAGACCCACCCATCCTTCACTCCCTGCCTCCCGATTCAGCTGTTCTAACCTCAGCTGATCCTGCCCAAAGAGTCATCAAGACCCCATCCCTGCCCAGTCCCTTTTGGACCAAATCACTACACTTCTATGAAACACCCTCTATGTGCCAGATTTTAGCCTCTGAAGCTGAACATAGCCCAGACCTTGCCCTCAGAGGCTTCCCAGCTACTGAGGAAAGAGGCACGGGGCAGATCTCTCTAACGCAAGTGACAGCAGGTGCAGGAGAACAGCTGTGGTCTGGGAGTCAAAACACCTGGCTTCCAGTCCCAGCTCCACCATCTACCTTTGCAGGAGGCATAACCGGCAGACCACGGACTTCAGAAGCAGAGAACGAAAGCTGTATTTTCTGTAACTCAACTGTCTCTTTTCAGACCTGATCCTGACGCACTGCCGAGAATGGTAACCTCAGTGTTTTTGTTTTCTTCCCCATGCGCCCAGAGTTTGTGCGACAGAGCCAGCCTCTTACCCAGAGAAGTGGGGGTTGCATGGACTTCAACGGTTCGGTCCTCCCGGGGACCTTCTCGGGTGCTCTTTCTCTAGTGCCTGCTGTGCCCATGGCAATCTGGGGCCCTGGAACCTCTCATCTCTGTGTCCACGGGCTTCCTGGTCTACCTACGGCAGCCAGCCTCCCGCCTGGGGGCTCGACCTCTTGCAGGTGCCACACTGCCAAGAAGTTGTTTTTTAAAAAATGGGTCTTAGGGTGCCTGGGTGGCTCTGCCTTCTGCCTTCAGCTCAGGTCATGATCACAGGGTCCTGGATTCGAGCCCCACGTCAGGCTTTCTGCTTCCAGCCTCTTTCTCTGCCTGCCTCTCTGTCTATTTGTGATCGCTCTCTCTGTCAAATAAATAAATAAAATCTTTTTTAAAAAAAATGGATCTTAGAGAGACACCTAAGAGGGGCATAGTCAGGAGCTGAGTCTTGATTTCGGCTCGGGTCATGATCTCAGGGTGGTGGGATTGAGCCTTATCTCGGGCTCCATGCTCAGCATGGAGTTTGCTAGTCTCTCTCCTTCCATTTCTCCCTCTGCTCTCTCTCCCTCTCAAATAAATAAGTAAGTAAGTAAATAAATAAATAAATAAATAAAATCTTTCTTAAAAAAAAGGTATTGGAGAGGCACCTGGCTGGCTCATTCTATAGAGCATGAGATTCAAGCTCAGAGTCGTGAGTTCGAGTCACCCACTGAGTGTAGGAATTCTGTGAAAGTAAGATCTTTAAAAAGATAAAAACAAAATAAAATAAAAAACAAACAGGCATTAGAAACACTTGTTGGCTTATATTAGCACTGTCATCTGGGGGGAGCAAAATTCTTGCGTTTGGAAACATGTGCTCAAGCATTTTGGAGAAATCATCGCGGTGTTTGTCAAGTCTTTGAAACGGTTGGAACAGGGACGCCTGGGTGGCTCAGTTGGTTAGGTTAGACGTCTGCCTTCAGCTAGTGTCGTGACCCCAGGGTCCTGGGATCGAGTCCCACATCGGGCTCCCCGCTCAGTGGGGAGCCATCTTCTCCCTCTGCCTGCTGCTCCGGCTGCTTGTGCTCTCTCGCTCTCTCTGACAAATAAATAAATATAATGAAAAAAGATTTATGAAATGTTTGGAATGGTTTGTCAGTTTCCTATAAAGTTAAACATACACTTACCATAGGATCTGACAATTCTACTCCGGATTCTACCCTAGAGATGTGAAATGCCTACATGAAAACTTTTACCTGATGTTTATAGCAGCTCTAGTCATGACTACCAAAAACTGGAAACAACTCAAATACCCTTCAGGAGGTGACTGGATAAGCAAATTGTGGTACGTCCATACAGAGGAACAGTATTTGGCAGTAAAAAAGAAAAAACTATGACAGACTCAACCCCTTGGCTGATATTTAGAGGAATTTTGCTCAGAGCAAGGAGTCGGTTTCAAAAATTAAACACTGTGGTTCCATTTTTATGACCTCCTCAAAAAGAAACTGTAGAAGTGGAGGCCAGACCAGCAGTTGCTAGAGGGTGTGTCCCTAAAGGGGCAACACCAGGGAGTTTGGCGAGGGGGACAGAATTACTCTGTACCCTGATTGTGGTGTGGCTACACCAATCAATACACGTGTTAAAATTCATAGAGCTGCATATCAAAGAACTGCCTCTAAGTGTTATTTTATATGAATCTTTTTTTAAGTCAACCCTATGCCCAACATGGGGCTTGAACTCACGATCCCAAGGTCAAGAGTGGCATGCTTCACTGACTGAGCCAGCCAGGCACTCTGCCAACTTTAATGTATTATTTAAAAAATCTCTCTAACAAATCTATTCAGAGAGAAGAGAGAACTGAGGTGAATGTGGCTATTTGTTGACTATTAATAGACAAAATGTTGACTATTTTGGGTCCAAGTGATGAGCTACATACCGTACTAGTCTTTCTGTTTTTCTGTACATTTGACATTTTTCATAACACCTAGAGGAAGAGGAAGAGGAGAATTCCCTCTGAAGAGCCAGCCCGGTGGAAACACCAGTTCCCTCTCCCCTGGGAGTGCAGGGGGGGCCCAGGGGTGATCTCGGGTCCTCACATCCACAGCCCACAAGAACTGACCAAGTGCTTTCCAGGCCAGCCCCTTAAAGCTCAGCATTTGACCAGAATCTTCTGTGACCTATGCCTGCCTGGTCCTTACATCTTACATGCTCATTCTGGATACCTGATGGATGGATCCCTTCAGGGCCGCTGCTTGCGGGGGGAGGTGTGCTCCCTCCCACCCAGTAGCCTTCCTCTGGGCCCCTACTCTACTCCACACACACATCACCGTGGTATTTCTCACACCTCAAGGTCACTGCCTCTGAAACAGGAGGAAAACATCCCTCTTCCACGAGAGGAGGTGGCATCTGAGAGTCTGGGCACACAGGCAGGGGACAGGAAACCCCAGTGTCTCTGGGGTCCACCTGCCTCAGAAGCTTCAGGTGCTGGTTGAAAGGCAGCTTCCTGGGCCCTGCCCTTGATCTACTCAAAGCAGAGCTTTGAGTTTGAGGTTCCAGGAGCCAGCCCTGGAACCAAGGTTCCCACAGGAAGTCTGAGAGCCACTGGTCCTAGAGAGCAGATCAGTTCCTCTACAGATGAGCAGCACTCTTCTAATGGGCCCATTAGATAGGAAAGAAAATCTTCCCCCCCACTCCCTCCCCAAACTTCCTAACCCCCACCCAGGGCACAAGTCCAGATTAGGGATCAGAAAACTTCTGTAAAGGGCCAGAGAGTCAATACTTTTTGCTTTCAAACTACAGTCTCTGGAGCAGCTACGGGGCAATATGTAAACGAATGGGTATGGCTGTGTGCCAATAAAACTTTATTTATGGACATTAGAATTTGAATTTCATGTAATTTTCACACATCACAAAATATTATTCTTCTTTTGATTTTTTTTAAAGAAACCACTTAAGGGGCATCTGGGTGCCTTAGTCAAGCGTCTGTGTTCGGCTCAGGGCATGATCTTCAGGGTCCCAGGATCAAGTCCCGCATCGGGCTCCCAGCCCAGCAGGAAGTCTGCTTCTCCCTCTGCCCCACCCCCTTCAGTCATTTTCTCTCTCTCTCTCAAAGAAATAAACTTAAAAAAAAAATATCCTTCGCTCACAGACTGTACACTAACAGTAGCTTGCTGACCCCTGGCCTAAACAAGAAACATTTTGCTTAACCAGATTTAAATGCTCTGCACAATAAAGAAACAATGTGGGTAGATTGAGAAAAGATGGGAAGAAACACCAGAAGAAGACAGGCTGATGACAGACGGGCTTGAGAGCTAGCTGGGGAGGCAGGGAATGGCTGATGAATGTCTAAACCAGAGATCACAACCCATGGTCCACTGGCCAAATCCACCTACCGCCTGTTTTCCTAAGGCCTGTGAGCTAAAAATGGTTTTTACGGGTGATCATTTGCAATTAGTTTGCAACACCGAATTTGAACACTGATTAAACAAAATATTTTATTTCCCCCTCCAAAATAATTCCATTCTTCTCATTAGTAGACCTGTATCACAAAGAAATTTACTCAATTATTATTATGCTTTGCATTTCATTAATTAAAAAGTTGTGGACGTGTCCTCTCTCTACTGTTATATAAGGATACACTTAATATACTTGGTTTTGCCTCTTGGTCCACAAAGCCTGACATGTTCACTATTTGGCCCATTATAGAAAAAGTGTGTTGACCCCTGGTCTAGCAATGGGTGATTTTCAATTTCAAGTGGCTTCCTGTCTGAAAACCTTGTATTACCTCCTGCCTCGAGTGAAAGCTGGTAACGGCCACCAGCTCTGTTAGCGGAGCTCAGGAGTACCAGCGGCAAGTGGAGGAGACCTCAGATGGAACTGGGCAGACTCTGAGAGAGGAAGCCAGGGAGGAGCGAAGGCACCCAAAGGGCTATGACCCCAGAGCCCACAAAGGCAGCACGCTGGCCCTGAATATTTTAGAAGGTGGTTCTACAGAGAGGAAGGGAAAAGGCTAGATCCTTCTGGTACCTGAATGGGGCCCTATGGGAGCAGACGGTGAATGACATTCCCACCCAGGAGGTCAGCCCACTGAGGGTGGGAACAGCGTCTTATCTTTGTTTCCCTGGCATGACCAACCTGGTATGTAATAAACATTGATGAAGGAAGGGAGGGAGGAATTATTGCACGTAGCTGACCAGAGTGAAGAGGTTTCTCAAATGGTGGCTTGGACTAACCTCTGATAGGTGTTCCCACCCCCTTCCCAGCCACAGCCTAATGTCTACAGCATTGCCCAAGCTATGTCCCTCAAGACATTACAAGGTGGAAAACAAAATGTTTTGAAGATCAAAATGTTTATAACACGCTGCCTAGTGAATCCCCTTTCTGGATAGTCTCAATATACACTACACGGCAATTTACTAAAGGCCCTGAGAAGTCCTGCACCACCAGCTGTTCCGGAGTGTAGCAGGGATCTGACACTGTTGCTCAGATTGCCAACCAAGCTCCCTTAGCTGAGCACTCCCTCATATTCCCCAGAGGTTCCAGGGGTTCCCAGTGTCACAGTTCCCCTCGCTAAAATCCAGGTGATGAAAATCAGATTGATTCTCAGCTTGCCCCATAGCTGATCTAAGACTGAGCTTTCTTCTGTTGTGGGTGGTTTTGTCTCCTGGTCTCTTTGTTCTTGTGGGTTTATGCCTTTAAAAACTTTTGTTGTTGTTTTAGTGTGATTTTGGTTTGGGAGGAAGCACAAGTTGTGTCCACATTCATCTGCCTTCTTTTATTAATATTATTATTATTATTATTACTATTATTCTACGTAACCTCTACACCCAGCATAGGGTTCGAACTTACAAACCCCAGATCAAGAATAGTATGCTCCACCAACTGAACCACCCAGGCGCCCCTCATCTGCCCTCTTTCAGAGGGAGAAAAGAAGGGCTCTAGGGTGAGGATCTGTCAGGGAGCGGGAGAGACTGCGTGGAGGTAATTGAGAGGCAGAGGGTTAGGGAGCAGAACGCTTGCCTGGCTTCTCTGAAACACGAGTGGGGGCTGATTCGGCTAGGGCCTGGGAAAGCCAAAATGCACAAAGGTGCAGAAGATCCTCCCCTCAAGTGCTTAGCGGGTGACAGATTAAGTGCATGAATTTTAAGTGGTCCATGTACATGATAGACAGGCATGGGGTTACAGGATCCCCAGTGAGTGGGTGGGTGCAGCCAGAGTGAGTGTGTGCGTGTGTGCGCATGCGTGTGCATTATGTGTGCACATGTGCGTGTGTGTGTGTGTGTGTGTGTGTGTGTGTGTGTGGCGGGGTCATCCTGGAGGAGGAAAAGCAGCACGAGCCACAATCCAGAGGCAAGGATAGCACCATCAGGGCTGTGGGGTTACTGACTAGCACAAGGCCAAGAGGATCCTGGAGGGATCCTGGGGAGGACAAGAGGAGAGGACAGCAAGGCCGGGATTGCCACGCAGGAGCTGGGACTTGATCCTGAGTCTGATGCGGAGCTGCTGACTGGTGTCCCGGTGGCTCATTTGGGCAGCAGGGTGGAGGAGGGGCCCAAGGCAGACAGCACTGGAGTCTGGGAGACCACTTAGGCAGCTGTTGCAAAATCCGGTGAGAAATGATGACGCCTGCACTCAGGCAGCGAGCATATTCGTGATGGATCATTGGGGACAGAGTCAAGGAGGTGAAATCAGTGGTGTGTGAGCTGGAGTGGAGGGAAGGGGAGGGTGGCCTAAGGAAGCCTTCCAGCTCCTGTTGGCTCTTGGGGGAGGGGTATATTATCCTCTCCTGCTCCCCAACTCCCCAACCCCACAGGTCTAGGAGGACACCCCCAGACCATGAAAAGAGTGCTGGCTACCCTCCCTGCCCCACCTTCCCTCCTCCAACTGTTTGCAGGGAGTCCCCTGGGAAGAGAGAGAAGGAGATGAAATCATGGAACAAAGAGGATTAGAGCTGCATTTCTTCCCTTCTCTACAATGGAAAACTCTAAGTTGGGAGTGAGGCCTTGAGGGGGGCCGAGGGGGGGAATTTGATGAGGTTATGGTTTTGAAATAGGAGCTGTCAGGAACTGCCAATCTGAAGGACGACAAGGCTCTTGTTTTTCTTTCTTCTAAGTAGGCGCTCTTCTTAGTTGACCTGAGTTTAGAGCCTCATCTACTGGGGGAGAGTCTGCCCTATGACGTCACCAGGCAGCCTGCGGTGGGCCCCCTTCTGCCCGGCTAACCGCTGGGCCTGCGCACCCACAGAGGAGCCCAGAACCGGGTCCTGAAGCTCCCCATGCAGGAAGTGGGTACAGAGAGGAGGAAGAGCGAGATGTGGAGTTGGAGGGGTTGCTGCCCAGCTTTGCACACGCTCTCAAGTGTCCCGGATCTCCACACCTCCAGAGTCTTCACTTGGAAGTGGAGATGATCAGGCCCAGCTCCTGGGTTTGCTGTGGAGACCAAACAGGTGGGAAGGGGCATGAGAAGAGCTCTGGAAACCAGGACACCCCAACAGTGCAGGGCCTCGGTGAGAGCGCAGAGGGAGGCTCACCTAAGTGCGTCTGAACCCAAGGAGCTGAACACTAACAGGCTCTTAGATGAAATACATTGTAGCCTCCAACTTTGATACATATTCTGTCATAAGAACCTGGATGGCCCGGTCTGACCTTGGAGCTCCTGGACTCATTGGCGTTCAACAGGAAACAACATGGCACTGGGAAGGGAGCCTTCGCCCCGCCCTGCCCCCACCCCTGCCCACCACCCAGACCCCCCTTTTCTTTTCTTTTTTTTTTTTATTGTTACTAAAATTTTATTTTCCAGTGTTCCAAGATTCATTCCCCATTCCCCACACCTAGTGCTCCACACTTTAGGTGTCACCAGTACCCACCACCAGGCTCTCCCATCCCTCCATCCCCCTCCCTCCAAGTCCCTCAGTTTGTTTCTGTGTCCAAAGTCTCTGTTGTTTTGTTTCTCTCCCTGGATTACCCTAGTTCCCCTTTACTTTCCTTCTCCCACTGTCCTCCAGTTTGCCCCTCATGCACCGCAAGTAAGTGAAACCATGTGATACTTGACTTTCCCTTCTTGGCTTATTTCACTCAGCATAATCTCTTCCCGTCCAGTCCATGTTGCTACAAAAGTTGGGTATTCATCCTTTCTGACGGAGGCATAGTATTCCACTGTATATATGTACCACATCTTCTTTATCCATTCATCTGTTTTTTTTGTTGTTGTTTTTTTGTTTTTTTTTTTAAAGATTTTATTTATTTGACAGAGAGAAACACAGCTAGAGAGGGAACACAAGCAGGGGGAGTGAGAGAGGGAGAAGCAGGCTTCCCGCCAAGCAGGAAGCCCGATGTGGGGCTCGATCCCGGGTCTCCGGGATCATGACCTGAGCCGAAGGCAGTGGCTTAACCACTGAGCCACCCAGGCGCCGCCTATCCATTCATCTGTTGATGGGCACCTTGGCTCTTTCCACAGTTTGGCGATTGTGGCCATTGCTGCGATGAACATTGGGGTGCATATGGCCCTTCTTTTCACTACTTCCGTATCTTTGGGGTAAATGCCCAGTAGTGCAATTGCAGGGTCATAGGGTAGCTCTATCTTTAATTTTTTAAGGAATCTCCACACTGTTTTC
>PITA01014151.1:25932-54885 GCA_004023965.1 Spilogale gracilis | reverse complement strand
GCAATCTCTGGGAAGTGGGGAGCAGGGGCAGCACAGAAGCATGGGCCACAGAAGTGAGAGATTTGAGGGCAGGGGGGAAGATTGCACTGAGGAGGCCGGCTGACCCGGGCTGAGCTACTGAGAGTGTGAGTAGGACCCACAGTGACGCTAAGGAGTATTTACCGGGCAGCCAACCCCTCACGGCTCAGGCTTCCTTCCAACTTTCTGCTTACGCCTAACAAAGGAACTGAGTCATTATCACAACTGCAAGATCCCCACGTTCTTTTTTGTCAAGCTTCTGTCTGGGTCCTGTTCCATTCACGAAAACCCAAAAGTAAAATTCAGTGACCTCATATTCGTCCCGAGGCTCCCAAGAAAAAAGCAGACACATGTGCCCAGTTAGCTCAGGGACAGGGGTGGCTGGCCTTCCTGCCCGTCTCCCACCCCTCCGAAAGCCAGGGGACCTTGGGCCTTCCCACCTCAACCCCTTTCCTCATCCGTCCTAACTCTGAGGGGAAGTGGGTCATCACGTCAAGGTCTAGAAGGGGCGGCCAAGAAGGCTCCTCCCGACGAGGACTGTTACCGCTGCTCCTGGAAGACAAGCGCTGGTGACGTGGAAGGGCCTGGCGATGGCCCCCAGCACCGTCAGGGGATAGCGATCAGGCCCCAGGAGGGGTCACCCCCACGCTGGTGCTGAAATGTCACACGGCCTGGCACACGCCAGTCCACCTGTTTCAGTTACTAGATACTTTTTCACTTACTTAAACATACCCGGCCAAAGCCATTCTACGGATATCTCTTGGCTGGGCAAGAGGACAAAGGCTATGTATTTTTAAACCACATTTAAATATCATTTCCTCCAGTACCAATCATGCGTTAATTTTTTTTTCAATTAATTATCTGAAATCTGATTTGCCAAAACTCATAGCATTTCATCTTACTGCCTTGTTTTAGTAACACATTGCCTAAATTTATAGCAACGCTACCCATCAGGCAGTGTCCCTGAATTGGCAAAGGGTTGTTTTGTTTTGTTTTAGGAAGGCTACAGACTGGAGATCAGGAACCATGTCCTTCTCCTGGTCCTCTTGGAGCTTCAGTTTCTCTGTGATCTAGTTAATGAATTAGTGTCTGAAAAACATTTTGAGGCCGAGGCACGAAAACCATCCTAGGTCTAGAGCAACACAAGAAGCTCACATTGGCAATAGAGGTATTCTTGTGTGTAACCTAGATATTCTATTTTTTTTTAAGATTTTATTTATTTATTTGACAGAGAGAGAGAGATCACAAGTAGGTGAGAAGCAGGCAGAGAGAGAGGAGGAAGCAGGCTCCCCGCTGAGCAGAGAGCCCCATGCGGGCCTTGATCCCAGGACCCTGAGATCATGACCTGAGCTGAAGGCAGAGGCTTTAACCCACTGAGCCACCCAGGCACTATTTTTGTTTTTTAAGAATTTACGTATTTATTAGAGAGAGAGAAAGTGAGCATGAGTAGGTAGAGGGAGAGAGATGACGCTGACTCCTCAGTGAGCACAGACCCCGACATGAGGTTCCATCCCAGGACCCTGAGATCATGACCTGAGCCAAAACTAAGAGTGGGAGGCTTAATTGATGAAACCATGCAGGCGCCCCTATAACCTGTATATTCTTCATTTCTTTTTTGAGGGGGGAAGGGCAGAGGGAATAGAAGAGAGAGGATCCGAAGCAGGCTCCATACCCAGCAAGGAGCTGGATATGGGGCTCGATCACACAACCCTGAGATCATGACCTGAGCCAAAATCAGGAAGTGGATGCTAAACGGCACCAGGCACCCCTAAAGAAAACTTTTAGTAATGCATTTATGAAGTGAAAAGTTATTTGGCCCTCTTAGAAATGTTTCAAACATTAGGAATTTCTTAACACATTTTTTTTTTAACAGAGTGCAAGTTAAAATGGCTTGTTCTTTATCATGTCATCCCACTTATTAAATTAGATGGCTCCTTCCTTACTAGTATATCTTATTTAGCTCTGAAGTCAGATCTTAATTGCTTATGCTATTCAATTTATGAATCTAACTAGGCCTGTTCCTCTTCGGAGCTCATAAGCACTTCTTCCCAGGAGAGGAAGGGGAAGGGAAAGTCAATGAAAATTAAATGACTTAATTTCACTTTTTCCAGTAAACTTGGGAAATGAGCTGATGAAAGACAAAATTCAAACCTACCATGTGGCAGTTTGTACAGTCAGGCCCCTTTATCCATGGGATCACGTTCCGTGACCCCCCACCCCAATGGATGCCCGAAATCCACGATAGTACCAAACCCTATATACACTGTTTTTTCCTATACACTTTACTATGATAGAGTTATGAATTAACAACAATAACTAATAATTAAATAGAACAATTATGATATACTGTAATAAAGTTCCATTATGTGGTCCCTCTCTCTCTTGCAAAATATCTTCTTGTGCTATACTCACCTTTCTTCTTGTGGTGGAGATGATAAAATGCCTCTGTGATGGGATGAAGGAGGTGGATGACATAGGCATTGTGACAAAGCAGGAGGCTACTTGTGACCTTCTGACCCTACGTTGAAAGGAGGATCATCTGCTTTTGGACCACCGTGAGTGTGGATAAAGGAGAGGGAAGAACTATTATATATCCATTAGCTCTTCAATCCTCAAACAGTTGCTTGGAAGTGGGCAGATTTAAATACCTCATTAAGAATAACGATTCTCCTACCATAATACAGGTTTTGCAAGGATGGTCCATCTATTCTTTCCCAGAGAACCAGAGACAGATGCAAACTCTGTTCTCTGGCCACCTCTCATCACCTGCACTCTCTTTGTGTCCCCCCTGCCAGTCCGACTAAGGGCTTCCAAGTAAAACTGGAGCAAACATGTGAAGGTCGGCAAGATGATGAAGTCTGGGCAGCATAAATCCTATAGCATTTCCTCTTTGCAGCTTCTGGGGTTTTGCCTGATTGCAGAGCTTCAGTCTGTCCTGGAAAGATGTGATGCTCTTCATATGTTAGCTTTACTCGTGGAATTATTCTGCTTTAGATGGACTTGATATACGGAAGCAATGATCTTTTCATAATTATGTAATGGTACTTTGTGTTTGGCACTGAGCAATTCTTTCTGGAATCCTTAAGGAAAATGCTAGCATATTTCCAACAAAATAGTGGATTTTTATGTAGTTCTCACCCTTTCTTTGGCTGGGACTTGTGGCTTCTGCTTTTTGTCATCCCTTTTAGTAGCTCCACGGCTGACTCCACTCAGATGAATATTGAATAAGGTAAGATTCCCAAATTTCTGATGCTCATTACTATTCCTTACACTTGCACAAAGGTCACACTTTTTCCCAACACCAATTTGGAACCTTGAACAGAGTCAACAGCAGGAGCACAAATCCCTCACCTGCCTTTATAGAGAGAAAATGCGTCTACCAGGACTGCTTTTCCTCATGCGAAGAGCTCACGAAGGCAGCTCCCATGAAAAGCAGAATGCAGCAGACAGAATTCTTACTGGGACACTAACTATATGAGTGAGTTTGAGCAAGTCACACTGCCCTGCTGAGCCTCAGATTCCTTATCTTTAAGACGGGAAGAACAACACCTTCCAAGACTGTTATGAGAAGTAAATGTGTGTGAATGAGTTCTGTAAACTACGAAATATGATATGAAGATATACAGCATTATTTTTACTTATATGCCTGGAATGTGAAAAAGAGGGTCTCCAGGACTTATAAAGAGATTCAGAAAGAATAGGTCCAAGAGCAAAGATTAGGAGCCTAAGAAGGAAGCCAAAAGGTGAAAGGTGAGGGTGGGTACAGCAACACACGCAGCCGCCCCGTGCATGCTGAGCCTCCAAGAAGAACAGGCACCTGATGCCACAGGTCGACATCCTGTTTGTAAACATTTTATAATCCCAGAATCTCCATGGCCTCTTACTTCTTAAGGTCACTGTTTAAGTTGATATCAAAATTAATGACTTGGGTTGTCGTAACAGCAGAGTTTAGAACACCCGCCTTTTTCCTCTAATTTATTCAATGGCATGGGGCTTTGCTTTCCCACTGCAACTGATGTCTCTGCGGCCCTCTGACTCCAAACCATTCCATCCAGCTCTATTTTACTTCTCTTTGTGCTTCTCTGAAAATCATGAGCTATGACCCTTTTCATTTCCCCAAAGAACCACTGGTGTCAGGAGGTTTGGGAGTAGCAGAGGGAATGAACCACAATTAGTAAACACTTCAAACTTTACATCAGACCTCGCTGTCCCAAAGTCCCATCATTCCCACACGTAGAATGTTCTGCATCTGTGTCCCTCCACAGGCTCTGCTCTTCTATCATGTGGTCAGCTAGCCCTCCCTGCTTCCCACCAGTCTCGACCCTTCCGTTTCCTCTTTTAGGATCCCAGTCTCCTTTTTGAGATGCTAGTGGATTGCTCCTGTTTCCATATCATGCAGAATGATTTAACTCTTTCCGTGTGTGTGTGTGTGTGTGTGTGTGTGTGTGTGTGTGTACTTCTCTCAGTTCAGTCTATGGAGGGAGGTTGGCCTTTCACAACCAAGATAGGGTGATGAATGGTGAATGAATTTAATGAATGAGATGCCTGACATACAGTTTAAAACAAAGCTCCCAACTGAAACTGGAGTAAACACTCAGCTTGTTAAGTGGAATGAATAATGCCCAGAGGGAAAGATTTTTCAGGTCATCATCATAGAAGTAATATGTAAAGTCAGGCTGATGAATGTCTTTGCCCAAGGAAAGCTGTGTAAAGTCTGCTGAAGATCCAACTTGAGAAAAATACATAGATTTAATGGTTGATCCCAAGAGTCAGAGATTGAAAACTAGGGTGGAAACCAAGAGGACACAGCTTCAGAATAGTTGTGGGATTAGAACCCAGATGGTAAAGGTGTAAGAAATGAATAGGACATGAAATGATGAAGGCCAAACATATGTGTATTCCCTACATTCTTAAGGGAATCATTTTCAAAGTTAGTACACATTTTAAGAAAAAGCCAAGGAGGAAGAAAAATATGTTTCACCTATTTCTTTGTTCCTATGACTGGTTTATTCAGAAGCCTCAATGTGTTGGGGCAGAAGAATGAATCCGTTTTATTGCTGTCAGTATCTGCCCCCAGCTGTTCTCTTTGAAATTCCCATTTCCCACATACCATCAGGATGTCGCGATCAGATTGGCCAGGTTTAATAAACTCCCTGACAGTTTTGGTTATTAAACCAGTCCCATGTTTGTTTTTAAGATTCAGTTCTAATTCTTACAAACAACAACAAACAGAAAACAACAAGGACTGGTGAGGACATGAAGAAACAGGAACTCGGGTAGGCACGGCTGGTGGGAATGTACCGTGGGGCAGCCGCCATGGAAAGCAATATGGCGGTTCCTCAAAACATCGAACATGGAATCACGGAATGATTCAGCAATTCCACTTTTGGGCGAATACACAAGACCATTCAAAGCAGATGCATGAACAAACTCTTGCGCACCTGTGTTCACTGCAGCCTTAGTCACAATAGCCAAAGGTGGAAGCAACCCAAGTGTTTATAGACAGATGAACAAATAAGCGAAATGTCATCTATCTGTACAATGGAATATAATTCAACATTATGAAGGAGGGTATTTCTAATATATCTTTCAACATGAATGAACTTGAAAACATTATGCTAAGTGAAAGAAGCCAGATAAAAAAGACAAATATATGATTCCATGTATATGAAGTACCTAGAACAGGCAAATTCATAGAGACAGAAAGAATGGTGGTTGCCAGAGGCGGGGAGAGGACAGCATAGGGAGTTAGTGTTTAATGGGGACAAAGTTTCAGCTTAGAAAGATGAAAAAATCCTGAAGATAGATAGTGGTGATGGTTGTATAACACTGAATGTACTTAATGTTGCTAAGTTGTACTTTTAAAAATGATTAAAGTGATACATTTAAAAATAAAATGAAATGATAAATTTTATGTTATGTATATTTTACCACACTTTTTTTTTTTTTTTTAAGATTTAGTCCTAGGTACTTAGAAACTTCCATCTCAAACTCAGTTGCCTGGCTTACTGGCCCCGTGGCAGCAGCTTACCTGAGTCTGCCTCTCAGATCATTTCTGCATTCCTTCAGGCAGAGCCCCAGACACTGAAACGTCCTCTTCCATACACTTGGAGGGCCTGGAGAGCTGGGGTGGGTGGAGCTGCCCCATCATACTTCCAGGCTCACTGTGATTCCCAGTCCTTCAAACCCCAGCACAGTGAGCACTCCTACGAAATCTCCAGCCTGGAAGTGACCCAAGTCTTCCGAGTCTGTGTCCAGATCTCATGCTCCTCACAAGCTGGCTCTGACCTTATCCCACTCAGCTCCTCGTGGCCTGAGGGTAACGTGGGGTCTACACCTTAGCAAGAGCCCATATCCCCATCGCGCTGAACTCTAGTCTTTTTTTTTTTTTTTTTTTTTTTTTTTGAGAGAGAGAGAGAGAGAGAGAGAGAGAGAGAGAGAGAGAAAGAAAATATTTGGCAGCTCCAGGCTCAGTGCAGAGCCGGATGGGGCGGGGCTCAAGCTCATGACCCTGAACTCATGACCTGAGCTGAAACCAAGAGTTAGACGCTTAACCAACTAAGCCACCCAGGTACCCCTTGAATTCCAATCTTTATGAGTGACTGTCTAAGGACTCTCCCTCATGCTTGGCTGCGGGAATTAGAGGAACCCCATCTCCTCTGTGCTAGGCAGAATTCTAAGATGCACCCCAAGACTCCGGCTTCCTGGTGTTCCATCCTCGTATCATCTCCTCATCCCCTCCCCTTAAGTTTCAGTGGAACCCGTGAACATGGTGGGAAGTCACTTCTGTGATTATGTTACATTAGGTGGCAAAAGGGATTCTATAGACATAAGTCTCTAATTAGTTGACTTGGAGATAATTAGAAGAGAGATTACCTTGGGTGGACACAAAAGGAATAGATCTCCCGTCCCCTCCCCTCCCTGGCAGAGGGCAAAGAACAGCCTCTCACCATGAATACCAACGGTACCCCCACAAAGTTTAGGACCCTCAAGCCTCTTCTTAGTTTGGAAGTGGGGGTGTTGGTGGTGGGGCCAGTTTGGATTTGTTGACTGTGAGTAAATCCTGAGGAGATAGTTGGTTCCTGGTTAGTTACTGGTAATGTCTTCAATTTGGAAGGTAGGAGGGGAGTACTGTCAGCCCTCAGTTGCGAGTTGAGGGCAAGAGGAAACACAGCCCCAACATTTTATTACTCACGGTAAATGGTAGCATGTGGTGCAATTTCCCTTCTTTTCTTGTTGTGACTCTCCATCGGAAGAGTTGTTGTTGTTTTTCAATCCTATTTAACAATCTAGAAATGAAAATATTTTAAGTTTATCAAATGATGGCTGGTAAGGTTTCCCCCATCATCCCCTGCACCAACATTGCAACTTGGAAATGCAGTGGGGACTCAGTGCCCAGGAGCCTGGTGATGCCCAGGTCTGCAGCTGGTGGCCACACATCCTGCTGGGTGATGCCCTCACCCTTACTCTGACTGCAACACGAGGAAAGAGCTCAGTCACAATTCAGGGAAATATTTTGATTGAAATGGGCTTACAGAAGTTCAACGTAGCATCCAGGGAACAAACACCACATACAGGGCACTCCACAACCCCACTCATGTGTCCTTCCAGAGGTGGTGCCTCCGCAGTCTAGCTCAGTACTGCTCTTACTGACGCTCGCCTGAGGCTAGTGTTGGATGGTAATCAAATCTCCTGACACCAGAAGCACTCAGGAGGAAGCAGGAGTTAGTGAAGGTTTGGGGGGAAGAGGAGGAGGAAGTGGGGAGTTAATGAAGGTTTGGGGGGAAGAGGGGGAGAAAGTGGGGAGTTCATGAATGTTTGGGGGGAAGAAGGGGAGAAAGCCATTTCCAGATCCTGTCAGCTTTGGGTCCTCCACCCGTCAACTGAAAACTAGCCAGAAACAGAGGAGCATCAGCAAAACATGCTCTCCTCAAATTTTAACCACTAATTATGCCTCAGGCTCATCTCTGGGGGGAAATGTATTTCAGCTGGCTATTGTTTTTATTTACAGAATCACCTGTGAATTAACAGACTGTTAGTGATTAACTATTTTATCACCCAGAGTCTTGCCTATATCTCTCCAAGTCCTCCTAGACTATAAATTCCTTGTACGTGGGGGGTTTATCTCTGCTTTTCACCGTTGTGTCTCCTAGACTTTAGGACTGTGCGCTTGCCACAGAAGGGACCACAAAGAATTTTCGGAGGAAGAATGAGTGGTTGCCTTACATCCTCTTTCCATGTTTGGACCTCATGTTTGACAGACCCTAAGGCTTGCCTGAGCAGCACTGCTGCTCACCAGGCACCTTCTGAAGACTTGCTTCTCTTCCAGAATGCTTACCATTAAAGTGTAGGAATAAATTGTTTACTGTTTTCTTACATAATTGCTTCTTCTGCATGTTTCTCCTTCAAAATACTGCCTTAGAATATGGACATCATCTACTTGCTTTTAGGAAACATGAAACCATTCCATTATATTTTTTCTAGTCTTCCTCTAAACATGTCCCCAAAAAACTCCAGCTATAAATTCTTCATCAGGAGAAGTAGAATAATTATTTCTTATTTTAAAAAAAAAAACATTTCTTTTTTGGAATTGAGAAACTTCATCCTTGATCATCAATGTCCTTCTTTTCCTCCTGTTGTCTAGGAAATATTTATTGAATGTTTGATAAAAGCCAGGCTCAATGCTGTGCATACTGGCATTTACTGTCTCATACAGACATATAATATCTACTAGTTTTTGTTGATGTATAAAAGTAATATAGTTACAACAGAAAATTTGGAACATATACAATACCAAAAAAAAAAAAAAGATTCACATAATTAGAGCCAGAAACACTAACTGCCATCAGTTTGACAGATTTCCTTCTAATTTTTCCATACACACATGCACTTTCCATGTGTATGGAAATATATTTCCATGCAATAATAATTTATAGACAATTTGTAATGTTCTCTCCTCCAACCATATATTTAGATATTTTCTTGTGGCCACTAAAAATTCCTCCTTTCAAAAAGCTGCATGATAGTTTATTTCTCCCTAATTTTGGATGTTTGGTTGTTTCTAATTTTCTGACATTTTAAAAAGGAGACAGGATATATCTTTATGCACCTATCTTTGTGCTCATTTCTATTTCTATAGACTCTTCAGGTGTGGAATTACAGCATCAAAGTATATAAACATTTTTAAAGCTGGAAAATATTTTTATAAAATTGCTTTCTAGTAAAATTATGTCATTTTATGCTCCCACTGATAGTATATAAAATTTCCCATTTCATTGCATTCCTGTCAATATTGAATATTAGAATTTAAGAAAATACTTTCTCATAGGTATAGTAGGTATTGTTTTAAATTTACTTTCTTAATTTCTTGGTAGTTCAAACACTTTAAAATATAACACACGCAGGGAGAGAGTTAATTTCCATTTTTGAGGTAATTTTCCCATTGAGTTATTAAAGTTTTCTTATCAGCTTTTAAAATTAACTGTCAGATTTGTTATGCACAGTTAGGTAGGGTCTTTTTTTCTTTTCAAGTGCTGTTCACAATATTTTTAGCTATCAGGATTTAAAATTTTTACGTAATCTAGTCTAATGGTCATTTCGTCTATGATTTTTCCACTTCTTTTCTTAACTCATCTTGAGGTCATATAAATATTTCCCTAAGTTTTTTCCTAGTTTTAAAATTCTTTAATGTATCTGAAATTTGTTTTAGCACATAATGAAAGGTAAGGGATTTACATGGAGTATTTTTTCAAATTACTAGTTTTCTCAAGCCTACTTATTGAGAATCTGCTCCCTTTTTATTTATTTTAGATGACTCTCTCATTACATCTTAAAGTCTACACTCTCTCAAGACTATCTTTTTCTGGATTATTGATTCCATTCTATTCTCTATATCACTCAATATCTGTTACTATTCCATCACAATACTTTTAAATTAGTATAGTCTTGTACTGTTTCAGTTAAAAACAGTGCAATTTGCCATATTTTTCTCCATTTTCACAATTTTCTTAACTCTTCTCATTTGCCATTTATTCAGATAAACATTAAAATAACTTTGTGTTAGCCTCCTAGGGTAGGTGTTAGTAGCCTCACTGTACAGATGATGAACTGAGTCTCAAAAAATATAAATAGCTCAAAATCACACATCCGAGTGGAAAAGACGTAAAATAAGATAATTTCTTTTGACATCTCCTCTTTCAGCTCTGCAATGCTACAGTTTTTTAGTAAAGGAAACATGAAAATTACTAACCCTTCTTTTCCATGTGCTTCCTCTAGTGGTCAAAACAGATATTGCAGTTTCTCAAGCCAATGTACACTATTTTTATAAAACAGCCCAGCATTTAGCTTATTTTTTTAGTTTACTTTAAAGTTAATTTACACAAGGTTCATGATATTATTTGTCTCCTATTTGGGGGTCATGTATTGCCAGGACTTTCTTAACAAAGAACAACCCTGGAAGACACTGATTAAAAACCCAAGCAAATATAAAGTAAAATTTTGTAAATTCCATGGGTTTTAAAGGAAAAACAATTGTAGATACAAAGACCCTCCAGATGTTTCTTTGTTCCTTTTTTCCTCTCTTGACGTATGTAAGTACTTTCATGAATAACTTTTTTTCAATTACCCCTCTAAGCCACTTCTTGTTGTTGTTGTTTTTCCCTTCTGTGTTGTTCTAGTTCCTTTGTGTTATTCAGTGGCACAAAGGTCCCTCGACAGGGGTGCAGTGAGGACAGGAAGCCAGCCTATGTTAGGGTAATCACTCTGGGGCCCTAGCTGCGTCCACACCAGCCCAGAGGAAGGTCCCCACCTGTTTGTAATTCCCACAAAGCTCTGGGGTGTGCTAACCAGGGGCTGCCTCCTTGGGCCCACAGCCACCTGGTTGAAACCTGTCTCACCTTCTTCCCTGTTCATTCTGTTTATTTGTTGTTGGTGGTGTTGTTTGGGACTTTTTTGACTTTTTTTTTTTTTTTTTGCTTTTTGCTTTTCTCCTTCTTCCTTCCCAATCCCATCATCCTTCAATTTCTTCTTTCTTATCTCTTCTTCACCTGTAAGAAAAGAAACTTAGTAAAATTTAACATTCACTTACTAATAAGTAAAGTTAATGTGTAAATCATAAATTTTAAATAAACTTTAAAGATTAAGCCAAACGTGTGTTTTTACATCATGAAAACCCAACCAAGCAAATAGCATAGTAATAAAAAGAAAAAATCTGACAAAATGTCTTTTTCTTTTTTCTTTTCTTTTTAAGATTTTAAATGTTTATTGGAGAGAAACACAGCCAGAGAGGGAACACAAGCAGGGGTAGTGAGAGAGGGAGAAGCAGGCTTCCCACCCAGCAGGGAGCCAGATATGGGGCTCGAACTCGGGACTCCGGACCTGGGGATCATGACCTGAGCCAAGGCAGTCTCTGAAGGACTGAGCCACCCAGGTGCCGCGTGACAAAATGTCTTTTTCTTTATCTGTGAAATCCTTAAAAACAAGGGTTGTCTATTTTACCTCTCACCGGCGGGTGTTTAATAGTCTCCATTTTTAGTAAACCCATTCACCCTGAGTGAGTTAGTATTTAACACAATGTGGGACACAATTTGAAAACAAAACAAAATCAAACATAAACAGCAGAAAGAGTAGGCCCATTTTTCATCAGGGATTAAGAACTGACAGTATTGATTCTCTCCTGGATTTGGTTCAGAACGAGGGGGGTAATAATGTTTGCCTAATTAACTCGCATGTTGGGCAGATTAAAGCGCTTTGTAAACATTAATTAAAGATGCAGGGAGTTAGATGAGGCCAGGGTGTTATTAGTGAGAAAGGTCTCTCTCTCTCTCCTTTAATCAGGTATGTCTCCCCAGGGAGGACAAAGAAATGAGCTAAGGACTAAGGTATTGGGGCTCAGCCCTGAGCGACGCCCGTGACTCAGCCCTGAGGTGCCACCAACCACTTCCTTCCTCAGTTTTCTCTAAAATGGGGATACGCCACACGTCGCATTTTGGAATATAGGTTTTGCAGTGCCTGCCAGCGGAGTCCCCAACAAACCCTACAATTAATGGAGCCCCGTAACTCTGGCTTTCTCCCTCCCGCCGGACACTTCCCCAGCGATTGACCTCAGTGTGAGTCTCCACCGCGATGGCGAAAAGAAAGGAGCGCGGGGCAGCGGGGTCGCGGGCTCCGGGAGGACGTCGGTCGCCCCCCTGAACCACGGGTTTCCCTCAGTGAAAACCGGGCCACAGAATCCGAGGCTGGTTCTGAGAACTACGTGAAACAATGGGTAAGTTCAATGCCTTTTCCGAGGGTAATAAAAATTCTATATTTGGGAGTTATTATCACTAAATATAACCCAACCTCTCGAAGCTGACGACCGCGCAGGGGAGGCGGACAAGCCCCGTCTCCTTCAGAGTCCGGACGCAAACCCCCGTTGCTCTTCTCGGCGGGAGTAACCCGGGGAGGGCACGAAGGGGTCCCGAGTTCAGACCTCGCGCAGACACCGAGGACCCCCCTCCAGAGGCGGCCTCCCGGCCCCAGCGGTGTGGAGGGGGCTGTCCCTTTAAATGCGCAGGGCGCGCGCTGTGTGTTTTGGGGGGCTGAGCCCCGGCGAGGAGCGCGCGGCAGGGCGATGCAGCGCGCAGAAGCCCGCGCGAGGCGTGTGGGGGAGGGGCCGGGCGCGGCGGGGGTGCGAGTGCGGGCGCGCGCGGCGGGGAGCGCGCGGCGGGGAGCGCGCGGCGGGGAGGCCAGGGACTGTCCTCCAGGCGCGCGCGCGGACTGACTGGCGAGCAGGCGGCGCGAGCGCTCTGGGTCGCGGTCCGGGTGGGCACCTGCGGTCCCCGGCGCGGGGGCTCCTTCCAGGTAAGTTTGGACTTCGCGATCTCAGACTGGGTCAAGGGCGGCGGCGGGCACCCTGGTCGCGGTGGCCTCGACGGACACGTCGGTGAGCCGGGAGGCGTCTGGAGTCTAGAAGGAGGCTTGGGCTCTGGGCTCGGGTGGGTTTCGGATAGACAAGGGTGGCCCCCTTTTCTTGTGGCCCGGCTGTCTGCACTTCCCACGCTTCCCTGCCGGCGCCCCGGATGCGTGGATCTCTTCTTGCGCGCCACTTTCCTCCCCATCGCTCGCCCAGCCTCCTGGAAGTTGGGAAAGACGCGTAATCCTAGGGACCGTGGTGAACCCCGTGGCCTCACCTACGGGAAAGCCAGTGCCTCCTTTGGGATTTCAGGGGTACGCCTGCGCCCCAGGTCGGGGAGGTGGGGAGAATACGGCGATTTTCGGCTCCGAGGTTGTCCTTTTCGGGGACGCGAGGTGGACCGGGCGCGTGTTTAACTTTGGGCGCAGAGCCTAACACCCTTCCCCGGTCCCCACGGTCCTTCCCCGGAGTCGTTCGAGACTCGTCGCCTGACTCCCGCCGCGGCCTTGGAATTCCCGCGAGCTCTGCCCCTCAGGCTGCGGAGAGGAAGGTGGCAGACTTTCATATTGACAGGAGGTAGCCCAAGTCACCTGTTAAACTTGGGTGCAAAGTGACTACTAGATTTTCGTCCCCATCGCTGCTCCCCAACCTCCGATCACCAGCAGGTAGCTGAATCAAGTGGAACTGCGTAGGATCTGCAGTGAATCGGGCCAGGAGAGATTAAAAAAAGGAGAAGAAAATGTGACCGACGTGATGCAGTTTAACAAAAGGCAATATAATAAACTCCAGTATTTCTCTGAGGTTTTGAAAGTTTCCCAGTATTGTTTTACAGAGTCTAAATTTAAGCATCTAGCTTTTTTTTTTTTTTTTTAAACTACAGGAACTAACCTCAAAAAATTTGTAACTCTTTGCCAGGCCGGATAGTTGGTACAGAACAGAAAACTTACAGCGAGTAAAAGACAGTAGTTTTTTGTGCCTCTCCCCCGGTCCTGGCCACCCTCCTAAACAGAGTAAAACAAATGTACAAATATTCAGGTCTGTTGCAGTGAGATTGTAGGAAGAAAATTCCTTCTGGCTCCAATTTTAATGGAAAACTTTTTTTTTTCTTTAAAGCTGTATGTTTGAAAGATACAGAAACACCAAGCCAGGTATAAGTGTAAACTTGAGAAAGATGCTCACTGGAGAAATGTTTTTTAAAGATACTTTTCTACTTTATTTTTTTTAAGCACTGCATATGTAGTGCACATAACATGCACTAAAAAGTTAGCCCTCAAAGTTCCATGCCTGAATGTTACAGATTGTTTTTCTAGGTGGAGGAGGTATTTTCGTTCATGAGGCCAGTGTGGAAATACAAACAAATGCCCTGTTTACTTGGGATTGGGTGGGAAGGACGGAAGTTGTCTAAAATCTCTCTTGCCAAACTTGACAGTGTACGTATGGAATCCTGTGTATTTTCTTGCCCAGACCAATAATAGCCACTCTTAAGTGACTGTATAGGTTCTTTGGTAACAGCATTTCAAATGAGCTTTTCCTTGAAAATTTTGGACGCTGATAATCTGAAAGCAACAGATTTTCTCCATTACTAAAAATTGGGAAGCCAAAAATGAGAGTAACATCGGCTAGTAATAATTTAGAGAAGACTGGAAAGATGAGAGATGCTTTTAAGAAGATTTGACTATGTCAGGCATGATGATGTCCTTAAGTGCAGACACCAAGTGCTCTTTAATTCATTCAGCAACATTTGGAGACTGACCACCTACACCATGCTGGGTACTGAGTTCATCTTTGGGCACACAAGCATATCTAGATAACAGCCATATGGCCCAAACTGATTAAAATCAGATCAAGTAAGCCTTCATCAGGAGCTGAAGATACACCTGGCCCCAGTTCCAAAGTTCTCAGACACCTAAGGAGTCTAGAGTTGGCACCCTGTGTTGATTCTAAAGATCATCTCAAGTAACTAACTGCATGAGGTCGAGTGGAGCCGTGAAGCCTGAAGGGAAAGAGGTGAAAGGTTTGGGTAGAGCCGAGCTAAGAGCAGGGGAGCTTTGGGAACAAAAGTTTAGGTGCATCTTCTCTACATGTTTGCAGGACAGCTGCCAGAGGCATGGAGGCCTTTCGGGGGTGGGCACCAGGGAATCCTAGGAGCATTCCAGAACTTGAGCTGTGTGCTTTGCCAAAGCGCAGCATTGCATTTCAGTTTCCACTGGTGGTAGTGCTGGTGGTTTCCGAGCTGCCTGCGTGCTCTAAGGAAGGACGCGTCCTGCCTCCGTCCCTCTTCAATCTTTGAGTGGCTGCGGGCCATTGCAGAGAAGTATCTGTCCACGCTGATGCAGCAGGGTCAGTAGCCTGGAATTCCTGGTAGTAGGCTCTGTCCGTGGAGAGCCACAGTGGTGCCCTTGTCCCCCTTCGAGACTCACAGCATTCATATTGAAAGCTATTTTAAGAAAGTAGGTGCTGTTTTTATAATCCATGTGGTCAGGAATGGTGGCAAAGGAACTTGTAGGGCAGAACAGTCTACCTTGTTGGGTAGCGCTTTATGAATACAGATCTTCAGACTTGATCTTTCCAAAGATTCTAGTACTCCAAAGACATGAATCTCTTTATTTTTGTTTTTAAATTGTAAACATGTATAACATCAAACTTATCATTTTAAAGTGTACAAATCAGTAGCATTAAGTACATTCACATTCTACATGTTTGAGAATGTCTTAATTATTTTTCTGTAGAGGTCTGCTGATATCCATTAAATGAAACTTATTAATTGAATCATTCCAACCTTGTGTCTACTTAACATGTCAGTAAATGAGAGAGGCACAGATGGCCCCACACTTGATGATTTTTAGGCTTTACAATGGTGCAAAAGTGGTATGCATTTAGTAGAAACCATACTTGAGACTTTGAAGTTGGATCTGTCCCTGGCCAGCCACATGTGGTCAGCACTCTTTAGGATGCTGAGGCTCCCAGGCAGCCAGTGATCACCAGGGCAGATGAGCCATCCCAACAACCATTCTGCGTGCATCACCATTCTGGTCTTCAAGTGCAGCATTCAATACATTACGTGGGATAATCAACACTTTACTATCAAATAGGTTTTTTGTTAGAGGACTTTGCCCAACTCTAGGCTAATATGAGTGTTCTGAGTACATTTAAAGTAGGCTAGGCTAAGCTGTGATGTTCAGTAGGTTATGTGTATAAAATGCATTTTCAACCTAATGTGGATTTATTGGGATATAACCCTATCACACATCAAGGAAGATCTGTATATTGAAAGATAACACTGAAATGGGGGATTTGTCACTATCTCCTTGTATTTTGAGCTAGAAAATGTTCTGAACCTTTGTGCATACAACTTTATATGTGAATATCATTAAGTTTATATTGGTAGATACACAGTATGTAGCAGGAATTGAACTTTTATTATTACATAATTACTTTCATCACTAATCATTTCTGCCTTAAAATCTATTGTGCCTGATGTAATACAGCCAGAAGTGACCCTCTTGTTGTTGCTGTTGTGAATATTGACTGGCTGTTCTCTTTTCCCATCATTTTTATTTTCTTTACTGAGGCACAATAGACATTCAATAAACTGCACGTATTTAAAGCCTTAAAAAAGAAAACAAGTACATTCACAGTGCTGTGCGACCATTTCCACTATCTAGTTCCAAAACTTTTTCATCACCCTAAAGGGAAACCCCATTCCTTAAAGAGTCACTCCCCATTTCCTCCCACTCCAGCCTCTGACAACCACTAATCTGCTTTCTTTCTCTGTGGATCTCCCTGTTCTGGCTATTTTTTTTTTTAAAGATTTTATTTATTTGACAGCGAGAAACACAGCGAGAGAGGGAACACAAGCAGAGGGAGTGAGAGAGGGAGAAGCAGGCTTCCCGCCGAGCAGGGAGCCCGATGTGGGACTCGATCCCGGATCTCCAGGATCATGACCTGAGCCGAAGGCAGTTGCTTTACCAACTGAGCCACCCAGGCGTCCCTGTTCTGGCTATTTCATGTAAAGGGAATCATACAGCATGTACTCCTTCTGCCTGGCTGCTTTCAATTAGCAACGCTTTCAAGATTCATCCATGTGAGAGCAACCAATGTGACAATATGCATCAGCACTTCATCCCTTTTTCATTACCTATTTATTTTTAAAGATTTTATTTATTTAGTTGAGAGAGAATGAGAGCGTACACACTGGGGGGAGGGGCAGAGGCAGAGGGAGAAGCAGATTCCCCGCTGAGCAAGGAGCCCAACCCAGGGCTAGATCCCAGGACCCCCCGGGATCGTGACCTGAACCAAAGGCAGATGCTTAACCTACTGAGCCACTTCATCCCTTTTTAAAAAGCTGAATGATATTTCCTAGATAGACCACAATTTGCTTATCCATTTATCAGTTCGTATACATCTGGTTGTTTCCACCTTTCGGCTGCTGTGAGTAGTGCTGCTGTGAACTATGAACCTGTGTGTGCAAGTAGTTGTTCGAACACTTGTTTGAAATGTTTTGGGGTCTGTACCTAAGAGTGGAATTTCTGAGTAATATGGCAATGTTCTCTGTAACCTGTCAAGGAAACACCAGATCATTTTCCCCAGCAGCTGCACCATTTTGCATTCTCACCAGCAATGTATGAGGGTTCCAGCTTCTCCATGTCCCGCCAACACTTGTGTGTGTTCGTGTGTGTGTGTGTGTGTGTGTGTGTGTTTAAATTGCCATCCTAGTGGGCATAATGTGGTATCTCACTGTGGTTTTGATTTGTGTTTTCCTAACGACTAATAGTGTTGAACATCTTTTCATGTGCTTGCTAGCCACCTAGAGGTCTTTGGAGAAGTAATGATCCAAGGACTTGATTCTCTTTTGTATTCACTTTTATATTGCCAAAATCTTGCGTGTGAGTAAGTGTAGTTATTTTTATAGGGTTTGGTGTGTCTTTTATGTTCCTCTTCAAACCTTCATTCTGTTGTTTTGGGGTTTTTTTTCCCCTGCTTTCTTTTTCAGGCTTCTGCTGCTCCTCCTAGGAGACTAATTGTCTGACTAGCACTCTGAAATATTTCATGTTCTCCCTATTTTAGCTATTGTTCCAAAGGCCTGGGTTGTTCCTTTGTTCATTCACCAGTATTTGAAGATTGGCCACTAGCATTGCGCTGTCCCTGAATATACAAACATGTAGTCCTCCTTGGCTTCTCTTTTTGATGTCTGCAGATATATACTTTTTAAGATTTTATTTATTTGGTAGAGAGAGACACAGTGAGAGAGGGAATGCAAGCAGGGGGAGTGAGAGAGGGAGAAGCAGGCTTCCTGCCAAGTAGGGAGCCTGATGTGGGGCTTGATTCCTGAACTCCAAGATCATGACCTGAGCTGAAGGCAGATGCTTAATGACTGAGCCACCCAGGTGCCCGGTTTTATTTTTTTTAATTAACATAGTAGTAGAGACTGGCATAGGGGGGAAAAAAACAGTCCTCAACTGGAGGTGAGGGAGTCTGCCTCATGTTTTGTAGGGTTTCACCACCTCGCATTTCTGGACTTTGGTTTCCTGGTCTGTGAAATTTGGGATAGGAAATACGGGGTATGACTTCTCAGGCCCCTCAGACCTTGAAACTGGTGATGGTAAGTTAAGGATTCATGACAGTTTTCTTTTCCACACTTAATTCTGTGAAGGTACTGAAAATAGTTTATGTTGTGCAATATACTTAAAGGAACTATTTTGTGTGGGGGTGGAAAAGATGCTTGTGCCCCTTTCCATTAGATGACACAGGTGACTGTGGTTGATTGCTTCCTTCCAAAATGGTGCAGTTGGTATTTTTCCGTTAAGATCCAGAGAGTTTGGGGGTGCCTGGGTGGCTCAGTTGGTTAAGCGACTGCCTTCAGCTCAGGTCATGATCCCGGAGACCTGGGATCGAGTCCCACGTCGGGCTCCTTGCTCAGCAGGAAGCCTGCTTCTCCCTCTCTCACTCCCCCTGCTTGTGTTCCCTCTCTGGCTGTGTTTCTCTCTATCAAATAAATAAAATCTTTAAAAAAAAAAAAAAAAAAGATCCAGAGAGTTTGAAGAACTTTAGTGAGCATTTAAGTTCCTGCCATGGTAGGCACAACTGGGAATGTAGACATGGATAAGGGATGGACATTGCCTTTCAGAAATTCATGAACTACTAAAGAAGATAGGATAAATGTCCGTAGGAGTCAGTAGCAGTGGGGACCCTCTGCTCTCTTTTGGGAACAGAGGACAGAGATATTCTTTCCTTCAGGGCATCAGAACATCTCTTGGAGAATGTGACATTGAAGGTGGGCCAACAAGGGAGGATACTGGAAAATCAGAGTGGTAGAATGGTGGCTTTGATTAGAATGTGGAGTCTTGTATCTGGGGGCATTAACATGGAAGACAGCAGGTCTTATCTTCCGGCTTCACCGTGGAGTAGACTTTTGTAGAGCTAGGGAGTAACTTGACATTGAACAGGATTTTCAGTGTTCAGGAAGGGAGGATAGAAATATGAGATAAGATACTACCAACAGGGGTTGGCACAGAAAATGTCAAATCTTGAATAGATGTTTTGGTGCAAGAAGAGTTTAAAAAAGCATTATTTGTGAGTGAAGAACTAAGGATCTAGACCCAGCTCCTTCTGACTTGCCAAAATGACTTAAGGGCTTTGGGTAAATCGTCCTCCACACACACTAGATGACCAACGACTTAGGTGACTAAGGCCCTGCCAACGCGGCAACTTCACTTTATGAACGCATGTCTTTACAGTGTATCTGAGTTGAATATGTCGTATAGCGGACTCTTTTTCTCTGCAGACTCCTATTGTGATTTTTTTTTAAAGATTTTATTTATTTATTCAACAGAGAGAGAGAGTTCACAAATAGGCAGAGAGGCAGGCAGAGAGAGAGGAGGAAGCAGGCTCCCTGGTCCCAATGAGGGCCTCGATCCCAGGACCCTGAGATCATGGCCTGAGCAGAAGGCAGAGGCTTTAACCCACTGAGCCACCCAGGGGCCCTCCTATTGGGATTTTATTGATCTTTTTTTAATCTTATTTTTTCCAAGGGGGATGGGGAGGGGTGGAGGGAGAGAGGGAATCTCCGGCAGACTCCGTGCCTGACATGGGGCTCTATCTCAGGACCCTAAATCACAACCTGACCTGAAATCAAGGGTTGGACACTTAACAGACTGAACCACCCAGACACCCCTCCTACTGTGATTTTAGAGGTGTCCTCTGAGGAAAAGCATTTTTGTATCAATATGTAGTAAATCATACTTTAACCACAATTTCATTTTAAGGAATATATATATTGCTTTGACTAGTTGTTAGTTCTAAGAACATTAGGTTAACCATATAAAATTACCAATTTTCGGCTCTTTCAGCCTATGCATAGGGCAGCTTCATAGGATTCAATCTAATATTTGTGGCCCAGTTGTTAGACCCTTCCCTTTTCAACCATTGTAAGAATGTAGTCAGTGAACTGGGAAAATTCACAGAAGAACACAGTGTATTTAAATATTGTGTTTCTTAGCTAATTCCCATTTTTGCAGGACGAAGGTTCTTACAGACGGTATTCCCAGGAGGTGTCTAGGAAGAGTCTGGGGAGAGGACGGGAGCCTCTGTGTATACACCCATAGCAGCTGGGCTAGCAAAGAATTCTTGGAAGTTGGGGTTAAATGTCCAGTGCTGTGGGTTGACCCAGCGGGATGTCTTGTGTGAGCTTTGCTTCCCCCTTGCTTGGATTCACATCTCTTCGACTTGCAATAAGATATGTCAGTCAGATCTCTACTTTCAGTCTAACCAGCTTTTATAAATACCAATACTAGATGAACATACTCTACCTCAGCTTTATTTTTGTCGTGAGGATGGAAGAAAGACTCAGCTAAGATTTTTGACCTTCTCAGAAACAATATTATACAATAATAAGGCAGGATTATTACTTGTAAGTAAAAAGTACGACATGTTATCTTACCATTGTAGCACGTAGTGGGTGTCTGCTAATATTTCCTGAATACATTCAGAGAAAGCACCCAAACTTGTTTAACAAAAGTAAAAGTTAAATGGGGATTTTCTTCTTTTTTAAAAAAAATTTCCTAAGAACCCAGAAATTCGTAAATATGCAATAAGAATGTTAATTTTCTTCTTTTTGATGAGCTAAGAATTAATTTCGAAGTATCCACCTTTGTATACATTGGTATACAAATGAAATTTGTATTTCATCGGGTAGAACTAGATTTTTCTCTTGTAGATTTTTTTTCTTTGCTTCCTCATGTTGCAAGGGTCATTCCTTCTTGTTACAAGGGACTCATCTGAAATCTAGTCAGCATCGTTTTCAGGTGAGGTTTCACTTTAGGAAAATCTAATTTCCACATCTTCGTTCAGTGATAGGAAATGGATAACAGGAGGTTTCTTCCCTTAAGGCCTATTAACCCAGCCTAGCTCGGTGAGGCCTCAACCCCAGACTTGTTTGCTTAAGTGTAGGCACAGCAGTAACTCGGAGATGCTGCCCGGCTCTCAGTAAATTACCATCTCCTATAAATAGCTGAAACTATTCACAGTTGAGACAGTCTGAGATAAATCTTGCTTTTCAACATTGTTCAGAAAGTGCTTTTCAAGAGAAAAAAAAAGTCTAAATGAAAGCACGACAGTTCTGGAGAAGTAAAATTACTAGCCTTTAAAATGTGTAATTGTGTTTAATATCCTTGAGTGCCAGTTAGTTAAAGTCCTAAATTCTTATAGCAGAGGTTTCAGTACTAAGGGGAAAAAAAACCATCTCAGAGAAAAAGCAAAAAAGCATGTGTAAGGGATGCTAAGCTGTTGGCCGTATTAACATTTTAAAATTTCAGGGGCACCTGGGTGGCTCAGTTAGTTAAGTATCTCCCTTCAGCCCAGGTCCTGATCCTTGGGGTCCTGGGATCCAGCCCCCATAGAACTCCCTGCTCAGTGGGGAATCTGCTTCTCCCTCTCCCTCTGCTCCTCCCCCTGCCCATGCTCTCTCTCTCTTTCTCAAATAAATAAATATTTTTAAAAGTTGGTTTTTCTTTTTAAAATTCAAGAACAAAACGAAATCTCTAACTCCTAGCACCAACCAACTTCTATCTGAGGAGACTTTCCTCTGATCTTCAGCACTGGGGTCCAGTCATAGTTTGCCAGTTGGCTCAGCGAATATTTTTTGGAAGCTTTCTTGTCTTTCCAAGGTTTTTGTTTTCTTGACATTGAAAAAGAGCTAAAGAATAGTAACTACGTATTTATTTTACTTCAGCTGTTTATTTGTTAGAGGCTTTTTAAAAGTGAACCGTGGGTATAGATTACACCTAGAGTTGTACACATGCCTGCATTGAAACTGATATTTATTACACGTGAATATTGGGAAGCATTACTGGTTTGTTGCATCTGATGTATTTATTGGTGCTGACTTTTTAACAGATCATCATTTGTGAAGCTAAGTGAAGTGTCTTCTCTATGGCTGTAATTTAAAGTCACTTTCCCAGTGTTCCCCATTTGTCTTTAATTGAAATAGATAGATTGAATGAGAGTAATTTCATCTAAATCTGACTGCTTTGGTCTTTCAGTATAATAGAGGGATTAAGGATGATCACCCCAATGAAGTTCCCATGTTTGAAAGGATTTCTTTTCTTTTTTTTTTAAGATTTTATTTATTTGACAGAGAGAAACACAGCTAGAGAGGGAACACAAGCAGGGGGAGTGAGAGAGGGAGAAGCAGGTTTCCGGCCAAGCAAGGAGCCTGATGTGGGGCTCGATCCCGGGACTCTGGGATCATGACCTGAGCTGAAGGCAGTCGCTTAACCAACTGAGCCACCCAGGTGCCCCGCCATGTTTGAAAGGATTTCTAAGTGTGGAAGCCTTTCACTTAGATCCAAGGTCTCTTTTAAGGAAGGCTCTTTGTCAAATAAATAAATAAAATATTTTTTTAAAAAAAGGATACTCTGACTTTAAAAGTAATAATAAGACGGTTTTAAAATATGAATGTTGTGAAGTACTGAATAGTAAGTCTCTATTTTGTGACATGTTTTCTGAAGTCCTGTGGCTATATTGAAAAAAGAGAGCTCTGCCCACAAGAATTTTGTTAAAGCCCTAATTAAGTTGAATAGTAAAAGAGAATATCAGCATTCCGTTTCCTTCCAATTATGGATTGACTTAAAATAAAACAATAAAAGGGGCGCCTAACTGCCTCAGTTGGGGGAACATGTGACTCTTGATCTTGGGGTTGTGAGTTTGAGCCTCATATCGGGGGTAGAGGCGACTTAAAAATAAAACCTTAAGGAGTCAGTATCATTCATAGCTTCATCTTCTAGTTGATTTCTTATTATAAATAACTCATGTTTAACACCCACTCTTTACATAAAAATAGGAATTAAGGGTGCCTGGGTGGCTCAGTGGGTTAAAGCCTCTGCCTTCAGCTCAGGTCATGATCTCAGGGTCCTGGGATCGAGGCCCAGGTCAGGCTCTCTGCTCAGCAAGGAGACTGTTTCCTCGGCTCTCTCTGCCTGCCTCGCTGCTTACTTGTGATCTCTCTCTGTCAAATAAATAAATAAATAAAATCTTTAAAAAAAAAATAGGAATTAAGACAGAACCAGACAAAAATGATAAAAGTAGGACTCCTGCGTTTTTTGTTTGAGTAAATCAACACAAAATGCCTATCATGTTCATTGTTGTTCACACGAATGAGTATTGTCGGGACCTACTAGCATTAAGGCCAACAATGGCTATTTTGTGTTTACTGCTAATTTCATCTAAGAGTGTGTACATTGCAGTAAAAATGGCTGTTCTCTTTATTTTCACCCACGGTTTAACTGTATGAAAAAGCCCATTCATGATAATGAGCTATGATGAGTTAGAAATCGTTCCCACCGTGAAACTGCTTGGTTTTTAATGTTCTTGAAGGTCAAAACAACAACAACAACACACACACACACACACACACACACACACAACCCATACCTTTGAAAATGGCTTGGCTGTTAAATCATCGTATTGGGATTTCTTAGGCTATAGCTTTAAAGATCATTCCTTAACTAGGATTGGTTTTCTACATTTTGGAACAAGTCTTCAGAGAATTCCTGTGGATGGAAGTGGTGCTGATGGAACAGTAGGGCTGAGGTCGGGAAGGATTCGGCCCGTTACTCACAGGTGCCCCCCCACGCCCCCACCCCCAACAGCCTGATGTGGGGAAGGGGCCATTTCTAAGATGACTTCTACTCCTTTCCCAGCTCAGCTGTGCTACTGCGAACTAAATCTTATCACTGTTGGTTAATGGTGGTATCTAGACAATGTGTAAGCACCTATAAACCATAGGTCCCAGGGTTCAGAATCCTAGGACCCAACCTGGATCTTTTCTTTCATAAAGATTTACCTTGGCAGGGAGCTGGAACAGTTAGTTCTCTTTTTGAAGTGTCTTATAGGCATGCTAAGCAAAAATTAGTTCCACATCACTCAGTTAAGGTGGATAATTTTTCCATTCATGTTCAGAATGAGCAAAGGCAGTAACCACCCTTGGGATTTTGTTTAGCTTGTCTGTCGGGCATGTAAGCCTTGTAAGGTATGATTCCCTTCCCCCCACGTAGTAGGTACAAAACGGAATAGTTGAAGGTGAAGGCACTTAATATGTTTGTTCTAGCTTAGATTCTTCAACAAACTGGGTCAGAGCAACCTTTCCCTGGTTAATTTCAGGCTAAACCTCAATCCAAGAAAAGTTTATCTTTGTGGTTTCTCCTTCCTTTGAAAGCACTTCCCTCCTGCATTGCCCTGGGGTTTCAAGATTACATGTCTTCTCTTCTTCTCTCATTAAGTCCCAACTCATCTGTCTGTCTTGCATTACCTCCTTCCATGCTGGACCTTGCAGACATTTCCCAGGTGATAAAATGATCTGATACATGGCTACTCTTCAAACTCCAGTCATCTCCCTTTTCTGTTTCCTGAGCAGTGGGAGGTAGATGCAAGAAGGAAACCAGAAAGTATCGCCCAGAAGGTGGGGCCATGTTGTACCTACCCCACCCCTGCCACTGGCTTGTGTTCTGGGTATGGACCTAAAACACAGTGTTGTGTGGGTCTTATATTTATATAAATGGAAGCGTGCCAACAATATGACTATAACTTCTCACTCAAAACTGACTGCTTTAGGACCCGTGCATACCACTGTCCAGTTGATTGCTTCAGATTGAGGCACAGTATTCCATAGTAAATGCATTCACCAGGCTTTGACTTACTCTGGGAGTTCCTAGTGGTTGATGAATCTAGATGTGCACCAGCTCGACTCTGCTGCAAGTGAAGTTCCTCTGTATTCCTGGAGAATTCCCATGGAGTAGACTGAGCAGTGCATAGTTTCATTAATGAAGCACGGCCCCATTGCTCCGAGGTCGGATGAGTTTCACACTCCAACAGTGAGTGGTACATGAAATTTCCTGTTTCCCCACATTCTTGCTAGGGTTTGTTATTTTTCAGTTGTCTAATTTTTGCCAATCCAGTAGGTATAATGTCTTATGGAAGTTCTAGGCTTGTATTTCTTCTGTTTCCCAGTAACACTGAAAGGCTCTCACATACCTCTTAGTCACTTAGGTTTCCTCTCTGTGAACTGCTTAATCATATTGTTTATTTATGGTTTTTTTCTGATGAGCTTCCTGTCTTGTTCCTGTTGGTTTACAAGAATTTTTTGTATATTTTACTGATCGGTTCCTTTTATAAGACCATGAACATCTCCTGGCAGCCTGCCTCTTTTCTGTTAACGTGACTTCAGTGCCTTCCATTTTTACGTAGAATCATTGCAATTTTTACCTAAGGATTTGTGGTTTTTTGAGTCTTAATGAATAGGAATATCAATGGAGCAGAATAGGAAATTCAGAAATAGAAGTTACCACCTAGCCATTTAGCATAAAATAACCTTTAGTACGTCAAAATAGCAGAGAAGATGAATTTTTCAACATTTGGCATTTGAGTAACTGCATAAGCATTTTAGCTTGGGGATGGGGAAACAGATCTCTCCTTCACACTTCACTCTAAAATAAATTCAAGTTGAATCAGATATTTAAATATGAAAAATGAAACCGTAAAAATGCTAAGTGGAAATTTATGGAAAGTATTTCATTGATATCTTTAGAATAAGGAAAGTCCTTTTTTTTTTTTTTTTTTTTTAATCCCAACATGGGGATTTGAACTCAGGACTCTGAGATCAAGACCTGAGCTGAGACCACATGCAAGACACTTCACTGACTCAGCCGCCCAGATGCCTCAGGAAAGGCCCAAGTTTGCAAAACCCAATAAGGCATAAACCAAAAGATTGATGAAGTCAACTATATAAAAATAAAGAATGCTCCAAGTCAACATACACATTAAGAAAACATTTTTGCAATTTGTATCAGTTTCTGGGCTTTCTAGTCTGTTCCACGGGTATGTTTGCTGATCTAGCGCCAGGACCTGGGTCTTATTTTCTCTTAGTTTATAATAACTCTGGAAGCTCCATGAGGCCAGTTTCTCTAGCTTCTTTAGGAGCTTCCTGGTTGTTTTTGGCTCTATGTTTTTCCCAGTACATTTTTCTCCTTCTGTTAAGCCCCTAATAAGTTTAAAAACCAGCCTACTGGATTTCTTCTAAAACAACCCTATTGTGATTTTCGTGGCTCTGTTGGCGACACTGCCCAACAGAACTTACTAGGATGATGGAAAATTTCTGTTAATTAATGTTTAAAATGTGGCTAGTGCAGCTGAGGAACTGAGTCTTTTAATTTAATTTTAATTAAATTTAAGTAACCACACATGGCTAGAGTTTATTGGACAACCTACATCTATAGCTTCAGAGCAATTCAGTTGTAGGAGACTAGCTCATCTTAATGATACTGACTCTTCCAGTCCTGAACATGGTCTCTTTATTAGTTCTTTATTGACTTTCAATAACATTTTTTTTCCAAAAAAGTTTGCACATTTTTGTGCAAATCGAAGTAATATAATACATATATATGTATATACATATATATGTTATGCTATTTTATTTTATTTTTTGTTTTATGCTATTTTAAATGTTTTTTAGTTATTAAATTAATTTTTTGTATATTGATGTATATCTAGCGACTTTATAAAAAACACTTGTTGATTCTAATAATTTATGAGATTCTTGGTGTTTTCTACAAAGACCATAATTATCTATAAATACTGAGGTTTTTGTTTCTTCCTTTTCAATCCTTATACATTTTTTTCCTTGCCTTATATGTGGGGTAGGACTTAACTACAGTATAGTGGAGAGGACAGCAGTGGTGGTAATGGGAATGGCTTCAATGTTTTTTCACTAAGTGTGATGTTTGCTGTAATTTTTTATGGATATCTTTTAATGGGTTAAAAGAAGTTCTCCCCTCATACTTCGTGAACTTTATAAAAAATTGGGCCTAATATTAAATTCACCCAGTACTTCAGATATTAAATCTTCTGTTTACCCCCATCTACTTGAGTTTTTAAATTGCTATTAACTTTTTTTCTTAAGTTCAATTTGGTTCTTTTTCAAATTACCCTGGTCATTTTTTATGATGAGACATTTTCCTTCTGCGAGGAAGAGAGAGTCGTCAGAGGTATTTTTCCTATGGCATTCAGCCTCCTAAAGCATCTCAGTGGACCAGCCAGGCTATCTTGGAAAAATCCTCTGGAAATGAGGGTTTCTTTATGGGCCTGTTACCTTCTCTTTTCTCCTTAGCTAATCAGTAGGTTTCTCCTCTTCTTAAAAACAAAACAAAATAGATAAACAAAACCAGTGACTGAAAATACCTTTCTACAACCCAGTTGTCCCTGTAGCCACTTGCCTTTGTTTATTTATTTATTTGTTTTGCTTTCCCATCACATCTCAACTTTTTTTTCCAAGTTTTTATTTTATTTCATTTTTCAAAAAGTAGGCTCCATGCCCAGCAGGGAGCCCACATGGAGCTTGAATTCATGACCCCAAGATCAAGAGTCAGATACTTCACTAACTCAGCCACCCAGGGCCCCATAAGTTTTTATTTGAATTCCAGGTAGTTAATATACAGTGACATTAGTTTCAAGTGTACAGTTTAGTGGTTCCGCTGTTCCATAATCATGACACATGCGCTCCTTCATCCCATCACCCATTTCACCCATCCCCGCTCTGGAGAGCACAGCCTGCCAGCTCCTGCCATCCGTGCTCCTGCCATCCGTGCCTGGGCCCACTGGGGGGCGGGCTCTGGATCGTCTTTCTACTGCTGGCTCTTTCTAAGGTCAGTGAGCTCATTGGGCAGCTTTTAGTTCTTACTGGGTTGCAGCTTTTGGCAGCCAGGGTCCCCCTCTCTTTTGTTCCTGAAATACAGTCTTGTCCTGCCTTTTTAGTCGTGAAAATTTCATATCCTTTCTGTCTAATGTGTTTTTCTCTTCCATCCTCACGGCTGTAGTAGTTTCCAAGTCTTTATCATTTCTTATGGGAACTGGTAAAATAACTTGATAACTGCTTTGATTGCCCCAGAAGTAGGTTATTTATTGGACAGTGAGTACATGCAAGATTCAAAAGACAGAAAAGATCATTTGGGGAAAGCGTCATCTCCACTTTCGCTCCCTGGCCATCCCTTTCTCCCTCCTTGCAGACAGCTCCTCTGAGCATCTTTCTGTCTGTCCTTCCAGAGAGAGTCTCTGCACAGAGGAGCATGAATATATATATTTTCTACTAATTTCCCTATTCAAGTGGAAGTGCACACCAAGTCTGTTCTTTCCCTTGCTCTTTCCTTACACAAAATGTGCCCTGGAAACCACTCAGCTGTCCCTCCTTTTTATTTCCCCAAAGATTTCATTTATTTATTTGAAAGAAAGCGTGAGAAAGAGAGACAGAGAAGCAGATTCCCTACTGAGCAGGGAGCCCAGCGGACGTGGGGTTCGAACCCAGGACTCTGAGATCACAACCTGAGCCAAAGGCAGACTCTTAACCGACTGAGCCACCCAGGGGACACTGCCCCATTTTTTTTTTTTTTAACAGTGTGTGGTATTCAGTTATCGTCATTACCTTTGAGTTCCTCTCCTGAGCTGTCTACCCATCAGGGTGTTGCCCAAGTTACCTGTGTGTTATGCATGGAGTCATG